>PVJX010028578.1:0-23735 GCA_004027295.1 Dolichotis patagonum | reverse complement strand
GCTTTATACTATTGTGTTATGTTTGATATTATTGTAATTGAAACTATGCTCAACTATAGCAGAGTAAGAGATATGGTGTTAGATACTGTTGATGTCCAGTTGACTTAATGTAAAGTACTGTGTTGCCTATGTTGTCCTGTTCTGATCTGCTCTGTACTGCCCCCTTTTGTTTTATTCTCTTTTAAATAAAAAAAAAGAACCCATGCATTAGCATGAATATGAACACTGAGGCAGCTCATTGGTTGACTGCTTCCCTTGCACTCAAGGTAATAGGTTACAAAAAAACCTTACTATAATTCACAAACATGTTTATATGTTTGAGTGAAAAGTATATCAACTTTGTTCAGATCATTAATCACTGATGGGATAAGGGTGTAGCTCAGATCACTTACATAGCACAGCAAAGGCTCTGAGATCCTTTGACAGTGTTCCTCACTGAATGTCTACCTCATTCTTTTATGAATTATTGAAAAAGGAATGTAAAAGCCTTCAACAATTGTTGTATTATCTATTTATCCCTCAAAATTTGTGAGTGTTTATTTTACGTATTTTGGAACTCTGTTCTTAAATATGCATGTTTTTATAAATGTTATGCATATATGTTTAATAAATTGATATTTTTATTACTTAAAAAATTCCTTTTATTTCTAATAACATTTTTTGTATAAGATCTTTTTGTTTAAGTGTAGTAGCAAGTCTAAATTTCTTTTTTCAAATTTTATTTTAAAGAGAAAAAAACAAAAGAGGACAGAACAAAGCAGATCAGAACAGAACAATGTAAGCAACACAGTAATTCACAACAAGACAACCGGATATTAACAGTAGCTTCCATAATGTCTCTTTCTTTGAAATACTTGAGCATACCTTCACACACAATGATATCGAACATAAAAGAATATTATAAAATCATTCAAGAGCATGAAAGTATTACAGGGCATTCTGACCCTAATAACGGAAAATGAATAATGGCTACTATAGTATCTTATTTTACATGAAAAAATTGTTTATACTATCACACATATTAAAATCCAATAAGACACAACGTGACAACACCAATGATAATAGAAGAACAAAAGCATGGTAGGACTTCAAAGCAATATGAAATTAAATCAACAATGGTGGACATAATGTCTTGTTTTCTTCAAAATAGCTGTTCATATCACCACACATAATAAAATCAATGAACATTACAATACCCTGAAAAAGGAAATCGAAGAGGACCTCAGAAAATGGAAAGACATCCCCTGTTCATGGATAGGAAAAACAAACATTGTAAAAATGGCCATTCTCCCAAAATTACTATACAGATTCAATGCCATCCCAATCAAAATACCACTAACATACCTCATAGATGTAGAGAAATCACTCCTAAAATTCATCTGGAACCAGAAGAGACCTAGAATAGCAAAGGCAATTCTAAGCAACAAAAGCAAGACAGGAGGCATCACAATCCCCGACTTGAAATTATACTACAAAGCTACAGTGATAAAGTCAGTATGGTACTGGAATAGAAACAGACCAGAGGATCAGTGGAATAGATTGGAAGATACAACCACAACCGCAAACTCACTCAACCACCTTATCTTTGACAAAGGGGCCAAACATGCTTGTTGGAAGAACGACAGTCTCTTTAACAAATGGTGCTGGAAAATTGACTGTCCATATGCAGAAGACTAAAACTAGACCCAGGTCTATCACCATACACTAAACTAAAATCTAAATGGATCAAAGATCTAAATATTAAAACAGAAAACAGAAACCCTAAAACAAAAGACAAAGTAGCTAAAAACCTCAAAGATATAGGGGTAGGAAGAGAATTCATGAACAAGAACCAAAGTACACGGGAAGTACTTCCCAGAATCAATAACTGGGAACACATCTTATTAAAGAGTTTCCACATGTCAAAAGAGGTTTCCAGCAGAGTGAAAAGAAAACCCACAAATTGGGAAAAAATCTTCATGGACAGTGCCTCAGACAAAGGACTTCTGTCTAGAACTTATAAAGAATTAAAAAAAATCAGACCCTCGAAATTCAGAGACCCAATCCAAAAATGGGCATCTGAAATGAATACACAGTTCTCAGATGAAGAAATACGAATGGCAAATAAATACATGAAGAAATGTTCATCATCATTAGTCATGAGAGAAATGCAAATTAAAACCACACTGAGATTCCATCTCACTCCAGAAAGAATGGCCAAGATAGAAAACACGATCAACAACAAGTGTTGGAGAGGCTGTGGGGAAAAAGGAACTCTTCTACACTGTTGGTGGGAGTGTAGACTGTGCAACCACTGTGGAGGTCAGTCTGGAGATTCCTCAAAAAGCTGGGTTTGGAGGTGTCATTTGACCCAGCCTATTCTGCTTCTAGGAATATTACCAGAAGAACTGAAAACATCATACCACAGTGATATATGTGCACCCATGTTTATAGCAGCACAATTTGTAATAGCCAGATCTTGGAAACAACCTAAGTGCCCATCAACTGAGGAATGGATAAAAATGTTGTGGCATTTTTATACAATGGAGTACTACTCAGCTATAAAGAATGATCACATTGAGATATTGATAAATAAATGGACACGACTTGAAACCATTCTCTTAAGTGAAATAAACCAAACTCACAAGGGTAAATACCATATAGTCTCCCTAGTATGAGATTTGATAAGAGTATATAAGACTGTATGGTAAGCATGAGTCCCCATCTCATAGCTTTGAAGTCTTTCAAAGTTTTCAATCATCAGTTGGAAAGGTTTTATGCTGTTTTGTTTGACTATATCATGCGTGATGATATGAACAGCTGTTTTGAAGAAAACAAAACATTATGACAGCTATTGCTGATTTAATATCATCCTTCTTAGAAGTCCTACCATGCTTTTTTTGTTCTATAGTTCTCTTTTTTAGTTGGATATTTCTCTGGTTTTGGCACTAGAGTGATATTTGCTTCCAGGAATGACTTAGGAATAATTGCTTCTCTTTCAATTTCATTGAAGAGTTGGAGGAGTGTTGGAATTAATTCTTTGTATTTCTTGTACAATTCTGCAGTGCAAGTGTTTGGGCCTGGGCTCTTCTTTGTTGGTAAGGACTTAATTACATTTTCAATTTCATTAATAGAAATTGGGTTATTCACCAGTTTTACATCATCTTGACCCACCTTTAGTAGTTCATATGTTTCTAGGAATCTATCCATTTCTTCTGTGTCATTGAACCTATGAGAGTAGAGGTTTTTGAAAAAAGATGTTGTTTATCTTCTGTATTTCCACAGATTCTGTAGTGATTTCACCTTTTTCATTCCATATTGCATGAATTTGACTTTTTCTTTCCTTCTTTTGATAATAGGGGATTATCAATTTTATTTATTCTTTCAAACAACCAACTCTTTGATTCATTGATTCTTTGTATTGTTTTCTTAGTCTCTATTGCATAAATTTCTTCTCTGATCTTTATAATTTCCTCCCTCTTTTGGCTTTTGGCTTGGCTTGCTCTTCTTTTTCTAGATGTTTGGGTTGTAGCATCGGGTTATTTGTGTTCATTCTGTTTTCCTGATGTGGGAACTCAATGCAATAAATTTTCCTCTGAGGACTGCTTTCATTGCAACCCACAGATTCCGGTAAGTTGTATTTGTATTTTTGTATGCTTGTGAATATTGTTTAATTTCTTCTTTAATTTCCTTGATGACCCACTGATTGCTCAGGAGTGTATTATTCAGTTCCCATGTGTTTGGGAGGTTTTTGCAGTTTCTTTTATCATTAATTTCTAGTTTCATGGCACTATGATCCAATAACATGCATAGGATAATTTCAATTATTTTGCATTTACTTAAATATGTTCTGTGGGGTAGTATATGGTCTATTTTAGAGAATGTCCCATGTACTGCTGAAAAGAATGTATAGTGTGATGTTGTTGAATGGAACACTCTGTATACATTTATCAAGTCCATTTGTTCACAGGTGTGATTCAGTTCTGTTATTTCTTTGCTAATTTTCTGTCTAGTTGATCTGTCCCTTTGTGTCAATGGCATGTTAATGTCTCCTGTTATAATTGTATTATTGCTTATTTGATTTTTCATTTCTGTTAAAACTTGCTTTGTACAGCTGGGTGCTCTGTAATTTGGTGCATATATATTTAAGATTGTTATGTTTTCCTCTTGAAATTTTCTCCTAACTAGTATGTTGTGACCTTCATTATCTCTTTGGATCATTCTTGGCTTATAGTTCACATTGTCTGCAGAGAATAGCTACCCCCACTTTTTTTCAGTTTCCTGTTGGATGAAGTATTGCTTTCCATCCTATGACTATGGGTTTCCTTTTGGGTTAGATGGGTTTCTTGTAGACAGCATATGGTTTGATGTTGTTTCTTGATCCATTCTGTCAGTCTGTTTCTTTTAATTGGTGAATTTAGACCATTTGCATTAATGGTTATTATAACTGATATATATTATTTTATTGTTGACATGTTATCTTTCTGCTGTTGTATCTTTACCTTTCCATTCTTTTTAATTGTCTTCCTTGCTTAGTGGTTTTTTCCTATATGTATCTAGAATGTCTTTCAGTATTCTTTTTAGGGTTCGTTTGGTGATTATGAAGTTCTTCAGCTGTTCTTTGTCATGGAAGTATCTTATTTCTCCATCCATTTTGAAGGACAGTTTTGCAGGGTATGTCAGTCTGGGTTGGAAGTGGTTTTCCTTTAGGATCTGAAAGACTTCACTCCATGCGCTTCTTGACTTCATTGTTTGTGTTGAGAAGTCTGCCGTGATTCTGATATGTTTTCCTTTATAGGTGATCTCTCTTTTCTGTCTAACACCTTTTAGTATTCTGTTCTTATTGTGGGTTTCTGGGATGGTGATTATTATGTGTCTGGGTGTAGTTTTATCTTGGTTATGGACATTTGGAGTTCTATATGCTTCACTAATCCAAATTTCAGTTTCTATTCTCATGTTTGGGAAGTTTTCAGCTATTACTTCTGTACACATCCTCTTGATGTCATTTGGGCTGTCCCCTTCTTTTTCATTTATCTCTATTAATCTTATGTTATTTTTCTTTGCATGATCTTGCAGCTGTTGAATTGTTATTTCCTGATTCCTTGTTATTTTTAAAAGATCTTTCCTTTCCTGTTCACTAGCTTAAATCTTATCTTCCAGGTCTGAATTCTATCTTCACTTTCATTGAGGCAGTTTTGGCATCTTTCAATGGAGTTTTTGCTTTCCTGTATATGTCTTTGAATCTGCTTCATGCATTATGTTTCCTATACTGTTCATTCAGGGATTGTATCTGTTTGCTTTGTTGCTCTAAATTTTTAATTGTATCTTCTTTAGATATGTTCAGTATTTCTTTCATTGCTTTTATAATTTCTTCTTTTACTTGCAGATTATTTCTGATTTGAGTTTCTTTACTGCTTCCCCGAGTTGCTTCTTTATTTCAGTTGATATCATTTCAGTCTTTTCAGGTGTATGGCTTATACTTTCTGTATGTACATGGCTCCTAGGCTTGCTTGAGATGGCCTGGAGGTTTGAGATTGCATTTTGGTCCTTTGTCTTGTCATTTTCCTGTATTTCTGTCTTAGAGCAATGTTTCAAAGCTTCTTCCAGGCATGTTAGAAATCACCTTCTGTGCCCTCAACCCCTGGGACTGAATGAAGGTCGCTGAATGTGGCCCAGTCAGGCCCACAGGACCTCCTGAGCCAAGTCCAGTGTTTTATGAAGCTGGGCAGGCACTTAACCATTGGTAGCAATGGTCTTAAACTTTCCCCCAGCCAGCACCATTGGGTTGAAACTCCCCTCACATGGCCTTGGCTCCCTGGACTGAAAGAAAGTCACTGGGCATTGTCCAGTCAGGCCCAAGAAACCTCTGGAGCCTAGCCCCCATTCCAAATTTCTTGCAGTTGCTATATACATGGTTTAACTTTTCCATTAATTTACTTTCAATGTATTTGTATCTTTGAATTTTAATTGTGTTTACTTTATATTGTATATAGCTAGATCTTATTATTTTTCTGATGTTTTTAATTGAATTATTTATATCTTGGATTGATGCATGTCATTTTATTTTTGTTTTGAAAATTTCTATTTGTTCCTTAAATAAGTCAAAGGTATAAATGAAAGCAGAAAAAAGTTACATGTGTTAAACCCATCATGTGGCCTACATAGGCAATTTCCACTGTATCATTCCTTCCTTCCTATCTTTCTATTGTGTTTTGGAATGTTTTGTGTAAACTATATTTTAGATGATATATTGTAGCAATTCTATGTATTTCTAACCCTCCATCTATTCCATTCCCTGCAAAGCTGAGGCCTGAGTGCTACATCTGAGGATACAAAACCTTTGCCTCCTCTGATGATAGTGGTTTGACATAATCTCTTTGTGTCTTTCTTAAATTATGAATACTTCCTAAACTCTACTAGCCCTCTTGTTATAAACAATGTCACTGTTACTGATTCCATAGGTTCTTTTTATTCACTGAAGATTTAAATCAGACATGGCTAAAATAAATTAATGGAGAGAAACATTTATTAGAATCACATAGCATAGAATGAGAGGTTGCCCCACAGACAGAATGGTCTAAGAAACAACAGGAGAGGATGCTACTTCACAGGCAGAGCAGCCATTTGGTTGGAGTACATTGAAATTTCCTTCCTCTAAAAGCATTGGGACATGTAAAAGGGGTAGTAATTGGTGTGCTTATATTGCAAAGAGATCACTGAGTATACATATGTGATTTTTCACTCACATCTATTTTACACGTAGCAGTATAGCTCTATATGAGTGTTTCTTTTAGCATATACATGAAAGTCTCCATTATCTCCTGGTTAGGTTTTGGCAGCAAAATCTACACATTTCAGCTCACAGCCTTCCTGTTTTCATCTTAATCTAAGAACAGGTTGAGCTATGATTTGGTTTCTTTCTTTCCTTCTTTCTTTCTTTCTTTCTTTCTTTTCTTTTCTTTCTTTTTTTCTTACATGAAGCAGAGAAGCAGAGTGAGCCTGGTGTAATGATTGTTTATCTCCAGGGAATGTGTTTGCTTCTCTTGGCTACCAGCAGTCACACATTTATATTAACCTTCACAATGTTATTTTTCCTACCTCACTGAGAGATACATTGCTCAAAAGACTAAATCAGTCAATTTCAGACTTCTTTTCAGGGATGGTTCCTAAGGTTTCTGTTTGATATTGGCTTCAACGTCAGTTAGGATTCTATCTGCTGTCTCTCTGGTATTATAAGGGTAATAAGCCTACAGTTGCCCAGTTTTTAGAAGGACTCCATAAATCTCATTTCTCATTGTCTTCCACTGCATCCTCTGCTGAGAGTACTTTCATCACACTGTGTTGCAAATAAAGTCAGTCTTGAGAAAGATTAGAAGCAGTTTGTTTTAAGGTAGTTTTTAGCTTTAGATGTGGCCTGTGTACCATGGCTCAGGTCCTGGGACTGAGGACAAAGGTGTGCTTCTAAGTGACATTGTTTGTCACTTAGGAAACAGTACCTTTTTTATGCTTGGCTCTCCTGAACTGGAATTAGAGCATTAGAAGGAAGGAGGGTAGTTGCATCCCCCAGGGCTTTTATCAGCACTACTCCCAAGGCAGAGTCTCTGATCCATAGGTGGTGGTAGAAGATCCAACCAGTCAACCATGCTCACCTAGAGCTTAACCTGAGGCATAGACATGTGGGAGTGAGTGGACAAGTGCTGACTCCTTACCCACCCCAGGATGACAGCCTTCCCCCTGGAGAATGATAGGAAAGGGAGTCCTAGAATCTTGGCTCTACCAGTCTGAAATATGAGTTCTGAGATGCTGAGTACATTGAACAGATTTGGCTTCACAAAAAACACTCACTTCTTTTAAAAAATCTTATCAGATTTTATTGAATAAACATTTCTTCACCTCATGTACCTCTAAGGAATCATTTCCAGAGACTATAAAAGAATCACCAGAATCACTGAGGACTAGTTCTGTTTCTTATACTGTCATGCAAGAATATAAGCAATAAAGAAATATTGCATTTCTTGATGCAAGAAAATGTTGCATCAAAGAGAAAGATTAGGAAAGAAAATTGAGTAGAAATGTAATGCATATTGAATTTAGAGCTTCAGCAATGTTTGAAAGTGAAAGTGAAGAAAACTTTGCAAACCTTGAGAAAGAAAAATAGGAGAGTTAGCACAATGAAGAAGGAAATAAATCACAAGGTAAGTCCAGAAAAAGAGGCAAAAATAGGAGAAAAATATAGTGATAAAAGAGATATTTTATTTTTTTAAATTTTATTTAAAAACAAAACAAAACCAACAAAATAGAAAAAAGGGTAGCAACAATACAAAATTTCAAGAAAAAAAGAAAAGAACAAAAAATACTAAGAAATCATTACTTGATAACTTACACACTATCATCTTGGAAATAGTTGTTCAAGTTACAAAGTTAAAATATAGAAAGTACATATTCAAGCAATGAGACTGTTAACAGTTCTGCTCCATGATATAACACAAATACAGTAATATGGTTATTCATCTTACACACTTAAACATACATTCAATTATATCCTTTAGAGCAGCTTCTTTTCCTCTCTTTTATACAGTAGCAATTACACATTTTGGGTTTTAGTACTCCTACAGTTCTTATTACTTTTTACTCTAGAGACACAATGTGATATTTATAAAAATGATTCTTATTTATTTCACTAATGAGTATAGTTACAAGTTGTCTCTCCATTTACCTACAAAGGCTTCAAGATCATCCTTATTCATAGCTGAGTAATACTCCATTGTATGAAAATACCACATCTTTTTCATCCACTCTGTGGTTGATGGGTATCTTGGTTGTTTACAAGATTTAGCTATTACAAATTGTGCTGCTATAAACATGGGTGCACATATATCACTGTGATATGATCTTTTCAGTTTTCTGGGAAAATAGCCAGGAGGGGAATAGCTGGTTGAATGGAGCTTTCAGTCCTAGTTTTCTGAGAATTCTCCATACAGATTTCCATAGTGGTTGCACCAGTCTGCACTCCCACCAACAGTGGAGCAGTGTTGTTTATTCCCTGCAGCCTCACTAACATTTGTTATCAGTTGATTTCTTGATGGCAGCTATTCTTTCAGGAGTGAGATGAAATCTCAATGTTGTTTTAATTTGCATTTCTCAAATGACCAGTGATTGTGAACATTTCTTCATGTATTTATGTGCCATTTGTATATTTTTATCTGATAACTGAGTGTTCAACTCACATGCCCATTTTTGGATGGGGTCTTTGAATTTTAGCGGCTTGACGGTTTTTAATTCTTTATATGTTCTTGATATAAGTCCTTTGTCTGAAGGGTTGCTGGCTAAAATGCTTTCCCATGCTGTGGGTTTTCTTTCACTCTGCTGGTGATTTCTTTTGAAGTACAGAAACTTTTCAATAATATGAGATCCCAGTTGTTAATTCTCTGAAGTATTTCCTGTGCAGCTTGTGTTTTGTTCATGAGTACTCTGCCTACCCCTATGTCTCCAAGCCTTCTATGTACCCTATCTTTCAGTAGATTTAGTGTTTCTGTCTTAATGTTTAGGTCTTTGATCCATTTAGACTTTAATTTTGTGCATGGTGATAGGCATTGGTCTAGTTTCAGTTTTCTGCATGTGGAGAGCCAATTTAAGAAGAGATATTATAGTCTGTTGAGGGAATTTGATTATAGATTCATAATTAGGTAATAGTAAATATTTTATTAAATGTGGAATATGCATTAATGTTACAAAAACTTGTTTGGTTACAGATAAGTACTAAAATACTTTTAAGTGAAATAAAATATTCATAATGTTTTAACAGTCCACAAAAACAGGAAGTAAGTGATAAATTAAATATGACAAACAATAAATTCACCATTGTGTGTGTATATATATTTTTTTCTTTTTTTTTTAAGAATGAAACCAAATGAGAAAGAAAAAAATGGGTGTTGTAGTCAGTGGTTGTACACAGAACAGTTAGAATCAGGATATAGAATTTATAATATTGTTTAATGATGGTTACCTGGAGTTAACACAAGAAAATGCAGGAAATCTATCCACAACACCAAAGACATAGAATATTTAGCCAAAGCCACTATCCCACAACAATGTCCCACATGAGTCCAGATGAAGACCCAGAGCTCATGACAGTGCATTCCACAAGTCCAACTAGAAGTCTAGAGCCCACAGGAAGGATTGATGCCAGTCTCTTTTATGGATCCATGCTGGGAAGGCCCAAAGGTCAGTAGTGGAAGCTAGGAAGTCTATGCCAGCAATATGAAGGAGCTGTGCTGGTAGGTTGAGGGTTCTACACATGTAGCCACGAGGTCACACTCACAACAGAGACCAGGGCTGTCCTGAAAATGCCACAGCCATCCTCAGCTACACAGAGGGCCTGAGCTCCTCGGGTGATAAGCAGGGTGGAATACATGGCAAGAAGCCAGCATGACAAGTTCATCCTGGAGATCAAGTGGCCCATGTCCTCCCCTCCAGAGCCAAGAAGCAATGCTCAATGTGAGGACCAGAGCTTCTCCAGGAGAACCAAAGGCTCAAACAGCAACTTGTAGGAGAACCCACAATGCCTCAACACATCAACACATCAATGTATCTCCTTTCTCCTTCTCCAAGTCTCTGTGTTGACAACTTTGCACAGGTGAAACATCTATGCTTAGCATCATGGTGATGCAATCCAGCTGGCATTAAGTTGACCACCAGGTTTTATTCCATAACAATGAGTTCATTCAAAACAAAAGGATATACATTGTACATAGTTTAGAACCACAATACAAGATGATCTACAATGGTTACCACGATGTCTCTTGTTATCTTCAGTAGAATTGCCCATATCATCAGATATAATAAAATTGAGCACAGAAGTATGGAACAAAATCAATTTTAAAAATTGCAGACATTATACAACTTCAAAAGAGGGTAATAGTCAAGCCAGAATGGGTATCATAGTGAATCTTACTGTCTTCATAGTAGTTGCCTATACTCTCAGACTTGATACTATCAAACAACAGATTTGAATAAAATTAGTCAAGACAAGACAGCGATCTAACAAGACAGATTCAAATATCAGTCAAAACAAGGCAGTGAAAGCAATACAGCATTTCAGATTAACAAAAGTTTTAAATGTTTACCATAGTATACCTGCTATCTTTGGAATAGTTTTCTATGCCCTCAAATCTAGTACAGGCAGACAAACTGGAACAGAATATAACCAAACTAAACAGAGTGATGAAAGCAATATGGGTTTCAAGGCAGGCACTTATGCTGCTGAGCTAAATCTCCAGCCCTGTAATATGGGTTTCAAATCATGATAAAAAATTAATAATGGTCAATGCCTACCCTTTTTAAACAACTCCTTTCACTTTCACAGGGTGAATGTTACATTTTTGTATCCCTCTAAATCCTTTAAGTTTTGAATTAGGGAGGTAACCCACTATTCACCTAAGTGCTTCTGAAACTTTTTACCCCTGAGCTTGGTTTCAAGTTGTATCCATTTGCCTACAAGAGCCTCAATGTTTTCTTTCCTTATAGCTGAGTAGTTCTCAATTGTATTAAAGTGTTATGTCTTTCCAACCAGTCTGCAGCCGGTGGTCAAGTTAACCCCACATTTTTCTGGTTCACTGCCACATATAGCATTATTTTCTCATTTTTCCCTTTCAGTCCATAAACCCTCTTTCAGGTTAAATATATTTCTTATATAGAGCATCTTGATGGACCCTATCTCCTGATCCACTCTGTGTTTTTTTATTAGTGTATCAAGGCCATCCATGTTACCAATTATGGCCACTCTTCTCTGCCTCATCCTTGACATGATATTTTCCTGCCATTGGTTTTCAACTTTTCTGCTTCATTCTGCTGTCTGCCCCATTCAGTAACCTCCTCTGTCACTGTTTTTGAAACCATGGCCTTTTTTCTCTCTCTAGAATGTCCTTCAATATTTTTTGTAGGATTGGATTGGTGGTCATGAACTCCCCCAGTTCCTCTTTGTCATGGAAGCATCTTGTTTCTCCATTAATTTTGAGAGAGAGTTTTTCAGGGTACATCAATCTTGGTTGGAAGTTATTTTCTCTCAGGGGTTGGAATACTTCATTCCAAGCTCTTCTTGATTTGATGGTTTTTGTCAAGAAGTCTGTTGTGATTCTGATGGTTTTTCCTTTATAGATGATCTGTTTCTTTTCTCTGATGCTTTTAATATTCTGTTCTTGTGTTGGCTTTCTGGGATCTTGATTATTACATATTTGGGTATAGATCTATTTTGGTTATAGCAGGCTGTAGTTCTGTATGCCTCATATATCTGAATATCATTTCCTTTTCCTATGCTTGAGAAGTTTTCTTCAATTATTTCCATAAATAACTTTTGTATTTCATTTGTGTTTACTCCTGATTCTTCACTCACATTTTTTATTCTTAAGTTATAAACCCTCTTGTCATCTTCTAGTCTTTCTATTGTTACTTACTGTTTCCTTGTTATTTTACAGAGATCTTTATTTTTGTGATCACACATTGCAAACCTGTCTTCCATGTTTGCTGGTCTATCTTTAGTTTCTTTCAAGCAGTTTTGCCAGCTTTCAATGAAGTTTTTAATTTCCTGATAGTGTCTTTGAGTCTGTTACATATATTCTAGGTTTTTTTGTATTCTTCATTGAAGGTTTCACTCCTTTTTTATGCTCCTCCATTCTTCTATCTGTGTCTTCTTGAGAGGTACTTAGCATTTCTTTTATTATTTTTCTTATGTCTTCCTTTACTTGTATTAGAATTTCTGTTTTTAGTTATTTTGTAATATCAAAAAGATAATTCTTTATGTCAGATGCTGCTTTTTCAGAAACAGCAGGTATGCAACCCTGATCTCTTCTGTGTTTACCTCTCCTAGGTCAGCATTGTTTGGGTTGGGGTTTGGGTTTGGAGACTTCCTTTTGTTTCTTCCTCTTGTCATGTTTCTGGTTTCTTCCTGAGAAGTGGCTAATGGGGGTCCCTGGCACTTTCTGTGTTGGCTGTGATTACTCTGATGCATTCTGTCTAGGGATTGCTACCCTCCCCAGACCTATTGGATTGTGTACAATGGCAGGACTTAGTCCAAGAAATTCTCACCAATCTGCTCTGTGCTAGGAGTGGCTGACTGAAGCCATTGCACTTCTGGTTCCAGGTTTATCCTGCCTGACTCTTAAATGCCAAGTGGCTAGTCACCCACTCCTGTGGGAGGACTGATTTCCCCACATTCACTGAGAGCTGGGACAGATCTCTGAGCTGAGTGCTCTTCTCTGTTTTACCACTTCCCTGTGTGACTGTGTCTTCCCACCAAGACCCTCATGCTCGCCAACCCCTACTTTCACCATGGCTGTGCATCTTCAGATTCCAGTAGCTTTTCATGCACAGTGGGACCAGCTCTGGAGAAAGCATGTCTGGCTATAGTCTTCCATCCATGATTTTCTTTTCTTTTCTTTTTTGTTTCTTTTTTTCCCTTTAGATTCTTCCTGGGTTGAGAAGATCTGTCTCCTTCCATCTGGTCTTCTACAGAATGTTTATTCCAGAATCTGAGCTGTTTCTCTCAGAGAGGCTATTTATTTTGCTGCTTACTGATCCACCATCTTCCCAACTCTCCACCATTATAATATTGAGTGACAGAGAAGAGATTTAGTATTTTGTTCTCTTTAGTTGTATGTATACTTGAGAAATGTGATGTGTGCATAACACAAGAAAAATGTGCTAAAATAATATTTTTTCCTAGCTTGAAACAACTCACAAAATTTGCAGTAGAATAAATTAGGAACACTTCCCCCTGAGTCAATTCACATTTCTGTGTCCTACAAGCACAAAGAACACAATAAACTTCCTTTTACATGTAAAAAATACTTAGTTAAGTAGAGCAGAACCAGGTTTGAGGATACACTGGGGGGAAAAAGAGGCTGAAACAGAGTATAAAATAGGTCAAT
This sequence comes from Dolichotis patagonum, assembly GCA_004027295.1. Taxonomy (NCBI): domain Eukaryota; kingdom Metazoa; phylum Chordata; class Mammalia; order Rodentia; family Caviidae; genus Dolichotis; species Dolichotis patagonum. The sequence continues at coordinate 9,831 of PVJX010028578.1, read as the reverse complement.
TCACTGTATAGTGAGTCACAGTGCAATGAGGATGGAACATAAATAAGTCACACAGTCACAGGGGTCACCACCCTGGAGGAGGAATTGTGAATGACTAAATGGGGCCTAGATGGGTCTCAGCTTGGTACACTGAGCCATGAGGGGAAGGGCTGGAAACCAAAGGAGGGTGAAGAAGAGAGCTTGAGACAACAGGGCTTCTAAATGAGAGGGAGGCAACTTAGAAGGGGATGCCATCCTTGGAAGTTCTTTGGGGTAGAGACAAAGGAAAATGGTGCACAGAAACATCCTAGGGAAAGAAACATCCTAGGGAAAGAAAGACCAGCAACATACACCAGACCCACCTCAAATAAGTTCCACTACTTTAAAAGCCATAGACATCCCATCAGGCTGTAAAAGGTGGTGCTGCTACATGAAAATATCCTAAAAAGTCAAAGAGTGTTTTGTTGATCTTTTAAAATTTTTGTTTTATTTTTAAGAAAACAAAACAAAATAAAATAAAATAAAACAGAATACAGTCAATCAAAGCAAAACAATGAAAACAATACAGGACATCAAAACAAGATAGTAGGAAATCAACCATGACTTCCATAATGCTTCTTATTATCTTCAAAATAGCTGTCCATACCATCAGATGTATTAAAATCAAACTAAATAAAACAGAAGACTAATCAAAACAAACCAATGAAACTGATACAGAATTTAAAAACAACATAATAAACAATGGCTACCATAATGCCTTTTGCTATCTTCGAAATAGCTGTCCATACCATTAGACCTAATAAAATCAAATAAAACAGAACAGAATAAAATCACTCAAAATAAAACAGTGAAAGTGATACAGGACTTCAAAACAAGATAATAAGAAATCAAAAATGGATACCATAATATATCTTGCTATCTTCAAAATAGCTGCCCTTGCCAACAGATGCAATAAAAACAAAACAAAATAAACCCAATCAAAACAAAACAGTACAAGATTTTAAAACAAAATAATAGGGAATTAACAATGGCTACTACCTTCCCTTTTTAGACATTTCCTCCATTTTCACTCCACTAACTCCTTCAGTTTTTTATATTAGGGAGAGAACAAAATGTTCACCTATGTGAGTCTAAATCATTTCACTGAAAATCATGATCACAAGTTGCATCCCTTTACCTACAAGAGCCTTATGATTATCCTTCTTTATAGCTGAGTAGCTTTCCATTGTATAAAAATGCTGTATCTTTCTTATCTATTCTGCAATTGATGGGCAAGGTACCCCTGCTTTTTTCTGGTTTCCTACCACATGAAGCATTATTTTCTCTCCTTTGTCTTTCAATCTATGAATTTCCTTTTGAATTAATGTGTTTCTTGTATACCACATATTAATGGATCTTGTTTCTTGATCCAGTCTGCCTGTTTCTTTTTATTGATGAATTGAGGCCATCTATGATAATGGTTACAGTCAGTGCGCATTGATTCATCACTACCATGCTTTTTCCTGCCATTGGCTCCCTATGTTTCCCCTCCATTGAATTGTCTAACCTGTTCAGTGATCCCACTTTGTTGCTTTTCCTGGAAACAGCATCATTTTTATCTCTCTCTAGAATATCCTTCAGTGCTCTTTGTAGGGTAGGTTTGGTGGTCATGAAGTCCTTCAGTTGTTCTTTGGCATAGAAGCATGTTATTTCTACATTAATTTTGAAAGATAGTTTTGCAAGATACACCAATCTGTGTTGGGAGTTATTTTCTTTTGCAACTTGAAATACTTAACTCCAAGCTCTTCTTGACTTGATAGTTTTTGTTGATAAATCTGTTGTGATTCTCATTGGTTTTAATTTTTGGTTATCCTTTTCTTTTCTCTAACAGTTTTTAATATTTTGTTCTTGTGCTGAATTTCTGGGATCTTGATTATTATATGTCAGTGTAGATTTATCTGGCCATCACTAGTTGGAGTTCTATATGCCTCGCTTATCTGCATGTCAGGTCCTCTTGTAATGCTTGAGAAGTTCTCTGCTATTACTTCTGTAAATATTCTCTTTATGTCATTTGTGTTGACTTCTTTTTTTTTCTTTGTCAGCAACTATCATTCTTTTTTGTTGTTGTTTTTATACAGAGTCTCACTGTTGCAGTTCAGCCTGAGCTTGAGCGTATTTTGTAGCCCAGGATGACCTTGAACTTGCAATGATCCTCCTGCCTCAGCCTCCAGAGTGCTGAGATTATAGACATGTGCTACCACATCAGGCATCACCTATCATTCTTAAATTATTTTTCTTTATGTCATCTTGTTGTAGCCATGGGATCATTCCTTGTTATTTTTAAGAGATCTTTTCTTATGTGATCGCTAGCAGCCATCCTGTCTGCAAGGTCTGAAAGCCTATCATTCTTCTTCAAGCAAATTTGCAGCTTTCAAAGGAGGTTTTAGTTTCCTGTATATCTCTATGAGTCTATTTCATACATTTCAATTATTCTCTATATTGTTCATTCAAGGTTTCCCTCATTGTATGCTCATTTTTCAAAATTTATGTCTTCTGAGATATGCTCAGTAACCCTTTTATTATGTTTGTCATTTCCTCTTTACCTGAGACATTATTTCTGATCTGATTTGCAGTCTCATGAAGCAATTTTTTTTACTTCAGTTACCATCATTCCAGAAATTTCAGGTGTGTAAGTTCTGCTTTCTTCCATGTCTCTTGGACTTTCTTCCAAGTCTCTTGTTCTTTGTGGGCCAGAGACCAGTTGTTTCCTTTTGCTCTTTCATGTTGACATTTTCCTGGGTTCCTCTGGATGAGTGAGTTGTATGGTCCCAGGTGCTTCCCATGTTGGTTACTAATCCACTATTGTAGGCAGATGGGTCAGTGTATTAGTCAGGGTTTTACTAGAGAAAACAGAAATAACATGAAATATACAGATGTATAAGAAATGACAAGATTGGCTTACGATGGTCAGTCATAAATTCTGATGAGGAAGTGTGTAGAGTGTGTCTACACACTGGAGGACGAAGGATTCAATCCAAGGTCTGGGGTTTATCCTAGTGTCTTGTGCAAGTCCACACCAGCAGGCTGATGGGTCTGTGACAGAAGGCCAAAGATTGTACAATGAAAGGCTGAAGAGTCTATGCCAGAAGGCTGAAGAGTCTACACTGGAAAACAGGAGACAATGTCCAAACCAAAGGCAAAGAACTGGGGCTGCTACAAAGAATGTAATGCATTCATCCTTCCTCCTTCCCTTTTATGCCTCTTGGTGTTGAGGTCTTACATCCTTGGGTGTAGAATTCCTAAACCCATTTAGTTAAGTTTCTAAATGTTTCAAATTGACACAATCAACCACTAAAGTCAGGTACCTGGGTTTCTCCTAACCCAGGTTCTTCAGGAGGTTGTGTGGTTCAGGGTGGGCTTCCCCAGACACTCATGGCTTTAAGGTCAGGGGGATAGGAAGAAGAAAAAATTTAGATTAAAAATTCAAGTCTGAAATATTATGAGAATGCTATTAAAAACACACACTATTAAGAAAGGGACATTGAGTAGAATGAAAATAGATACAAAAACTAATTTAGGACAAAAATATTTGCTAGATTAATGTACAGTGAAATAACATGTCAAGTGACATCAGTTGTTAAGTACATGTCAATTTTATTTGGCATATAAAATATAGCAATAAATCCAGGGTAGTTTCTACTTGCAGAAAGTTTTTCCTTTGTGATAATATCTAAGAAGTAGTATTGATAACCTGAGTTATTTTGATTTAATTACAATATAAGAAGGGAGAAAAAAGTATGTGTAGGATGAAATATTTAATTACTATTATTCTATTTTTCTTTCATTGCTTTATTCAAAATAAGTGCTTCTTGAAAAAGTCTATACTAAATTTATACATCTTATGTTATTGCTAATGAGAGTCATTTTGATTTACGCTGTATTCAAATAAGTTTTGTAGCTATTCTGAGGTATAATTTACTTAATGAAAACCCATTTGTTGTCAATCCACTTTGTAGTTTTTGACACAAATGAATTTAATAATAAATTTTGTAAAGCTCATTACATTTTTCACATGTAGCTTTTCCCAAGGGGTGCATGATGGTGGGCTGTATCTACATCTTTTGTAGATAGAATTTTTCATGGTAACTAGTCATTGCATTAGTTTCTCTCTCTCTCTCTCTCTCTCTCTCTCTCTCTCTCTCTCTCTCCCCTCTCTCTCCCTCTCTCTCCCTCTCCCTCTCCCTCTCCTTCTCCTTCTCCTCTCTCCCTCTCCCTGTATCTCTCTTTTAGAGTTTAAAAATTTTTTTGTTACCAGGAATCAAACTCATAGCCTCATGCTCACTGGCAGACATTGTGCCTTTGTGCTATATCCTTAGACCTTTAGTTCTATGTCTTAATAGTATCCTTTACCATAAAGAGCAGAGCTCCACTTACTCAAGGCCTTTTCAAAATCACTTGGTAAAAAATAAAAACCTATAATGGCACCATCAAGAGCCCCACAGTTTGCTGCAACAGGCGTGAAACCCACTTGTTACCATACTGGTTTGCTGTTTGTTATAGTTTGGCTCTGGGACACTCCTCATAGGCTCATGAGTTAGGTGCTTATTCCTCAGAGTGTCAATTTTGGAAGATGGTGGAATATTTAAGAGATCAGGCCTAATGGGAAGTTATTGATTTACTTGGTTACTTTTCTCTGGTTGTCGAGACAAAATACTGGGTGCTCAAAGTGAAGCAAGGAAAGGTTTATTTAGCTCGCTGGTTGTAGAGGTTTCAGTCCATACTCAGCTGGCTCCAAGGCAGATTGACTTGGTTGAAGGGCAACTGTTCATGGCAGCCACAAACAGCAAGAGCAAAAAAGGCACAAAAAGGAAAGCACACCTCCTTCCCTCCCCTATAGTGTATGCTGGGCTGCTGCCCCTGGGTGGGTGCAACATTCACACCACCAGTTTCAGCACTAGACATGAAACCAATCATAAAGGCTAGATTTAGCTGCCTCCGTGACTACATGTGTCTTGTGGGGACACCAAGATATAAGCCATAACATTGGTCATTGAGAATATGATTTTAAAGGATGCTGGTGGACTATGTTGTCTTCTTATTTCTTTCCTTTGTGTACTGGCTTGGAAGTGAGTGACATTGTTCTGCAACTCTATGCCATAAAAGGCTGCTTTGTTATAGACCCAAAAGAAATGGGTATACCTGAGCATGGACTAAGTTCTCCATAGCTGTGATCCCAGATAAAATTTTCCCTGTATAAAATGATTTTTATCAATTTTCCCTCTAATTGATTTGTTACAGCAATTAGAAGATGATTAATATATTCTTTTTTGAGAGGAGGGAGTTGTGTTATGGACAAATGGCAACTCTGAAGTGTGTGATTCTGCTTTGTTTCTACCTCAAAAAAATGTTGAAAACCAAGTCTCTGGTAAACATCACATTGTAAAGGGTCAGTAAATAATAGCCTAAAGAATAAAAGGTTTCACTCAAGTTGATTTTATCTTTGAGGTTAAAAATGATTGTGTTCAAAACTGATACTTTCTAAACTGTAAAGCTCCTTCACTAATTTACCCTACCACTAGCACCACTTCCTGGATTAACTCGACTTCATAAATCGCATTTTTCTTAGCAACGTTCTACACAGAATCTCTGTCTCCTTCTTTGCTCTCTGCAATGTTTTATTAACCCCAAAATGAACATAATTATTTAAACTGCTTCACCATATCACCTTCTGCTTAGGACTTTCTAATGTCTTTCTGTCTCACTTAGAAGCTAAGTTTTAACAATCCCTTGCAACAACATACATGATTTGGTTTTGCCGCACCTTTTCAACATCTCCATTTCTCTATCTCCCTCTGCTTCAGTTATTTTGCCTTCTCTGCTCTCATTGAACAGATTCTGGCCATGTTGCCAGTGCAGGGATTCTATAAATGCACTTTCCTCTGCTTTAGTTCTTCTTTCTCTGGGTGCTTATAGAGTTTCATTTCATGATACTTTTTTGCTCAAACGCTACCCTCATAATTAATCTTTCCCTGAGTAATTGATCTAAAATTCTGCTGTGCTTCACCAACATTTGTTATTCACTGTTTTTGTATAATCTCTGCAATGCTTGTCACCATAAGACATCTTTGAGTATTGTCTAACTCCCCTTCTATAATATGATATCTATGACAGAATTTTTCTTTGTGTATCCCTTTGTGCATTCTTTTGTTCTCTTTGCTACTAAAATACCTGTTTGTTGAAAAGTGACATAGTATATCTTCTCAGAAAGTGTCCTTTGGATGAGTGTAAATGACAGAAGCAATAGAGAACTCAGACACTTAAAGTGAAAGGAAAATGGAATCAAGAGTGAAAATTTGTGCTAGAGCAAACCAGGTCCCAAAAGAAAAACAGAGATATGAATAGAATTTTCTATGAGCAGAATGCACATGAAAAGGTGATCACTAATATCTAAAAATACAAATCAAACATTCATTAATTACTTTTCATAACAATTAGGATGACTTTTCTCACTATGGAAACAGTAGCTAGTATTTAGAAAAACAATTAAACATAGATTTACATATGGTTTGGGAATTCAATTTTTAATGTATTTTATCAAAAGAATTAAAAGCAAGGGCCTCAGCAGGTATTTGTGTATCAGTGTGTATACATATGTGTACATATGTATATAACAATATTCACAGAAGCCCAACGATGAAAACAACTCAAATATCTATTAATTAATGAATTGATGAACAGTCACTGAAATATACATATGAGGGACTATTACTCAGCCATAATTTCTAAGAAGTTTTGATATATGCTACAGCATGGATGAATCTTGGAAACATGCTAAATGAAATAAACCAGACAGAAAATCACACACTGTATGATTATATGATTTATATGAAGTGCCTAAAATAGGTAACTACATACATACATACATAAAGTACAATTTCTGTTACCAAGGACTAGAGAGGGAAGGAGATGGGGAGTTAGTGTTTATTGTATTCAAAAATTCAGTCTTGGATTATGAAAAAGTTCTAGAGAGAGTTCGGATGTTTACACAGAAATACAAATGTGCTCAAATCCACTAAAGTGTACACATTACAATGGTTAAATGGTAAACTTTAGGGTATGTATATTTTATTAAAATAAAAATTTAGGAGTCTCCCACTTACCTCCCCTCAAAAAAAGAAAACTGAATTAATGCAGAGAGAGGAAAATGTAAATCAGGTAAGCAGTACATTGTAAGAGTCTTACAATGACTTAGATAGGTCAAGAGTTTAAAATGTAAAAGTCTTCTATAGACACATGGTTATGGAAATTACATTTTGCCCATGTTCATAGTGCTTTGAAAAGATGAAGTGAAAACTGAAATCTTAGAATATGATTTTATAAAACTTCATAGAGGAAGAAATGACAAAAACTGGAGATAATTTTATGTGACTTCAGGCTTGATAGTAGTAAATTATTTTTAGGATACGAGGATTTGTTCTGAAAGGAAGAAAGTCAGCTAAAAAAAGATTTGCTGTAGCTGAAAATTACAATATAATTTCCTTTCTTTCCAAATCCATTGTTTTAATGGGAAGGAAAACACAAACTATGGCATGGAACAGAAAACAGTCAGTGTCTTTAGGGGAGCAATAGTAAAGTGGAGTTCAGTGAAGACAGATGGAGAAGAGAAAGGTTTTTTCAAGGATGCAGCATATGAAGGCATCCTTGAAAAACACAGTGGTCCTTTCATTGTATTTATATTGTCTATACAGTTTGGCCAAAAAAGGGAAAGAAGAGTTATACTTCTGAATTTTGTAGATCAAACCCAATAAGCAACATTATGCTGTTAAAAAATTATTAGCATGGAGGGAAAAGTATATTTTATGGAAATAAACTATAAGGTTATGATCCTGATGCTTTTCAGAAGGGCCAGAATGGACGTCCTGTAGAGAAGTCATTCCTATTGAGCAAATGACAACAACAAACTGAGTCAGGAAAAAGGTGTTTTGAGACAATGTTGAAATTATCTAACTCTAAAAATAATCCCATGTATCTTTGCAGGGTAATGTGTAGGCAGGATTTAAAGAATTTGGAGATATATTTTCATTTCAACTAGCTGAGGAGAATTGCATTGAATATTAATAATTATTAGTACCTGTTTATTTATAAAATTGACCAGTTTGAAGAATACTGTGAAAGATAATACAATTAAATGTTATTTTTGTGCAATTAATAGACAAGGAGGTATTTTTTTCTTTGGTTTTGGAGACAGTAATCCACTGACCCTTGAAGGCCTTTAAGAATAACACAGAGCCCTTCAGCAAAGCCTATTTAACCTATAAAAAGGTGGCAATTGAGTTCCACTATCTTATTTTTAATGTATTACATTAACGCATTTGACAGTTCAGAGTTATGTTTGTGAAGTATATAATTTTAGAAAGCTTTCTAGTGAGGCATAAGATAACTGTGCTTTTATGGGTAGAGGCAGCAGATGTGAAGAAACAGATATTTAGAGTCCTCTTATGGGAGGTTTTTCAGATTGTCAAATCAACATTGCCAACATGAGAGTATTTAAGGAAAACAAAGAATGGAGAAATATGGAAGAAAAATCTCTGTCAACAGAAAAAATATGTAATTTTTAATGTTATAATATATTAAATAAATTTCATGTTTGCCTTTCGTTTCCCAGTGCTATGCTAGCTAAGAGGATTAGAATCATTTGAAAAATGTTATTTAAGTAATTGAATGTTGTGGGAATTCTGAAAACCTATTTCTATAACATTTTAAATTATATAACACCATAATAAACATGGTTTCTGGGAATATAAATTTCAATAAGGTTTTTCACTGTGTTGTCAGGTATAAAGTAAAAACTAATCTTTTATTTTTAAAGAATACTTCCTTGGGAGTACATTTTTTCTTAGTTAAAGTGAATGTAAAATTATCTGATTAAAGCTGTATTTTCCTCTGTTATACAAGAGAACTGCAATGATCAGGATTTATAGCAATGCTTAATAAAAACCAAAATCACTTAGAATTTATAATACTATATTTTCAAAAGACATGTTTCTTCTGAAAAATTTTGCACTCTATATTATTTCATATACTTTAAGAGAAACTTTTTATTGTTTTAAGAGGAAATAATTGATACCTTGTCAATATTAACTTCTTTATAAACTAATTTGGTCTTTTTTTGATTAGCATTAGGGACAATGAGCAAATCACCACAAGAAATTTGAATGATTTTGTGGTTTAGATATTGGAAACTTTTTGTTATGTTGAAACTTTCTGGTTGTCAATAAATAAAAAACCAGTTTTAATATTGACCTCTAAGCCATTGAATTAGGCAGTTCCATCAATAATCATCTGCTTTAAGGTGAGAAAACTGCTAAGCCCTCAAGATGTGGAGCAAGATTAATTTTCCAGTCCAGTAGCAAAAGAAACAAAAAATGAAACTTAACAGTAACATCACAAATAGATGTGGCTAACAAAGGAACTACCTGCTTAGCTTTGACAGAAATGGAATCTATAAGACAATCCTGGGTAACAGAGACTAGCACAAGATCCTTGACTGGCAAACTCCACAAGGGCCAGGGGGTGCTATATCTGAGGACGGAGTGGTTGTGTCCTGGTGCTCCACTTTTTTTTTTCTATTTAAAAGAGAATAAAACAAAAGGGGGTAGTACAGAACAGATCATAAGAGGACAACATAGGCAACACAGTACTTTACATTAAGTCAACTGGACATCAACATTATCTAACACCATATCTCTAACTCTGCTATAGTTGAGCATAGTTTCAATTACAATAATATCAAACATAACACAATAGTATAAAGCCATGCATTTAGTGAAAGAATTCCAGGGCTTTCTGAACCGAATAACAGAAAATGATCAA
>PVJX010028577.1:0-23737 GCA_004027295.1 Dolichotis patagonum | reverse complement strand
GCTTATAAGCTGTCTATAGCCAATCAAAGGGTTCTACGTGGAGGCGAGCTATTGGCCATTAGCGCGGGGCAGATTGTGTGTAGCCATATTTGGTGCTGGTTGCAACCTGAGCAAGAACCCGGAAGCAGGATGTAGGCGCCATCTTGGGCACACGATGGGCGGGGGAGCGGTATAGGTGGAGTGCGGGCGCCATCTTGCGTGCATGCCCATTAGGACTGGCTCCCAACAAGTCTGCAGTCCTCCCCTATACTCACACACAGGCAGCCACCCAGGAAGTGACCAAAGCATGGTGCTTACTGTCCTGCCTGTCTTGTATCATTATTGCTATTATCATTTTCTTCAGTGACCCACACAGAATTCAGCAGAACAGCAAATGATCACAGCTTTACAAAAATCCCCCCCACACAGGGACACGTGTCCCCAGTAAAAATAAAATCAGTACAGCAGATCTGACTTCTGCATATGGCACCTTAACTCATGGTCAGGATTGTCACAGACAGAAAACTGTCCTCTAGAAATTCATTACAGCAGCCCTCACTGCTAGGGGTAGACTGGTGCAGGAAAATGCTTGCTTCTGCATGTTACCCCACCACATAGCTTATGATGTCACTGCCAAACATGTGGCAGCGTTCCATTGCAAGGGCTCCCTGAGATGTACTCGGAGATCACCCTGGCACCATCTGAATCACTTTATTGTCATTCCTCTCACACTCTGCGGGTTTCTTCTCTTCCTCGGGAAGTGCTGTGTCAGCATCCATGGCCATCCCTAAAAGCTGAGTTCTACATGTAAGTGTTGCCTTCCCTCCTCCATTATGGATTTCAGGTCAGCAGTGGAGCTGCAGGCCCAAATGAGGACCCACATAGTGAACACTTTGGCCAAGTGGAGAGAAGTCATCCTTTTTGTCTGGAGCAGCATCAAGGACCTGCTGTCCCAGGAGAACCTTGTGAATGATGAAGGGCAGAGCCACCAAATCTGTGCTATGTGACACAAAATGGCTGAGCGCATCACCCTCCAGCTCCACCCTGATGAGTTGACCGCTACCCTTGGTCAGTCCCTGACCCCTCCAAAGGGCCCAGCTGATGGGAGAGCCCAGCATATAAACAGTTTTCCAGTGCTTCCTTTATGATCTACATTTTCCATCGAGTCTGCACACATGGGGATTCCTCAGTGGAGGAGTGAGCAGAAGGAGAGGGGTGGGAAGCCACATGATCCCCTCGTGCCTTGCTCCCTGGTGGAGCGGGGCTCCTGGAGAGCAGCAGCATCACCCAGCATCCTGACAGGATACAGGCACAGTAGGACAGGCAGGTCAGACTCCTCACAGCCTGGGCTTAGTGTTCTGACTTACTGTGGTGCAGGGTGTCATGGATTGATCTGGAATGCATCATTTGGTTATTTTTTGAGACAAGATGTCACTGTGCTCCTTATGACTTGATGTCACTTTCCATCCCAGGCTGCACTGGACTGACTCCTGTCAGTCCTCTTGCCTCAGCCCCCCTAGTTGTGAGATTATAGCCCTGTGCCACCACACCTGGCCTGCCCTGGATTTCTGTCCCCTCACCTCTTAAATAGCCATGAAGCCTGCTGTGTGGTCCACGTAGTATTAAAGGAGGGAATCTCCGTGAGTGCTTTCAGTGGGATGATGCGACTCCCAGATGTGGTTTAGGGACTTGACATACTAGAATGTGGCTCTGGGATGGTACAGACAGTAGTGCTCTTGGCAGATAACAGGACAGAAGTTTCAGAAGTGTGGTGAAAAGAGGAAGATTGACAGCTAGGAGGTGTCTAACAAGGGGCTTCATGGGTCAGTGTTGTTCCTGTTCTGATTAGTGAAAGGAGACAGTGAAAGGCAAGAGCCATGGTAAGATGTGGAGGCACTGAGTGCAGTGCAGCTGGGTGAAAGGAGGGAGGAGTGTCCTGGCTCAGCTGACCAAGATCTGTGAAACTGGCCAAGTTACCCTGCTAGGATGCTCTGATAACCACCCCCACATGGTGACCTTGTGTGTGTAGGCACTATCTGTCACCTCACACTGTGCTGTGCAGCCCACGGGGAGGCCATGTTCTGCACTGTGCCTTAGGTGGAAACTCTGTGTCCTGTAGTGCTTCATGGTGTGGTGGCTGCAGATGGATAGACAGGGCTGTGCAGAGAGACTGGAAATCCACACAGAGTGATCACCCACATGGGAGGCAGAGGCAAGACAGATGCCTGAAGTAGATTGTCAGGAAACAGGAAGAGGCCTCAGTGGGATGAGGAATGTGCAGGGGAGCAGAGGGACCCAGAGCAGTGTACAGCAGGCCCAGCTGGCCTCATCCTCCCCCTGATCACTGCAGCACTGGCCTAAAGCTTCTGGCAGCCTTTCCTGAGCCCTCTGTCCAAGCACAGTGGCTCCCATCCATGTGGAAATATGCATGATTTTCCGGACTGTGGTGTAGAGCCCCATGGGAGGGATGAGTAATGTAAGGGCCACATTCAGTGCCCCCCCCCAGAGATCCATGAATCCAGATTTCACAGTAACTGGAAAAGGCACAGGCACCTGCGCTCCCCTGCTCTCAGCTGCTGTCACCCCCATATGCAGTGCGCTGCATGGATGCTTAGGTGGACACATGAGACAGCAGCGAGGTCACCAGGTCCCATGAACAGGAAATTGCCCATGACCCACAGCCTGTTCCACAGTCACTGCCTCCCTTTTTCCTGGCCTGAGCTGTGAGGCCGTGTCTTCCATGTCCTTTTATTCCTGTGAAGGGAAATCTGCCCTCTTTGTATCCTAGACACTGCACACTCTGTGCTGCCTTCTTTCTAGGAGAGAGGAGTGTGGTTGTGAGGAGGGGATGCTGGATGTGACCTCATCTGTCACAGCACATCACTCATGCTCAGGTGTGTGACTGTCCATTATGGCCAGGCCTGTCTGGGCACTGTCTTCGAAGCACCCACAGTTACAAAGAAGGTGACATCTCCTGATGCACACATTGCTTCCCTCTGTACCTGGGTCACTCCATGGTACAGGTGGGGCTATCAGAAAAGGGTGCACAGCAAAGGGGGAAATGGGATGGTTTGTCCTGAAGCCTCTACTCCTTTCAGCTCCCCGCCTGACAGCCTTGCCCCAAGGGCTTCCCAGTGGACCACTTCACCACCCTTTGTCTGAGGAGCACTGGGAGTCATGCATCCCTGAAAACCACTGTGTGGAGACACAGCTGGGTCATGGAGTTGGCAAAGCCACCCTGAGCCTCTCCTCTGCCCCCTGGAGATTTGCAGCCCACAATAATGCTGGGAAGCAGAGGCTGCTCTCACCAGGTAGGGAGGAGGTGTCAGGGGCTCCCTCCTGTTTGTGCCTAGCCAGGGTGTTGTGTGGGGAGGAGACAGTGTCCTCTGTACTCTCTCATGGCCAGACTGGAGCTGAGATTCCCTAGTGGCATCATGTGAGCCCTCAGATGCCTCTGGTTCAGAGAGCCTCAGGCCCTGTCCTGCACTTCATGGAGTCTCCCTGGCCAGTAGTGCATTTTCATGGATATTTACATCTCAGATTCTGTATCTCAGGATATGAAAGGCAAGCTACATACAGTGCATCTTACCTGTGTCCTGATGCTTTGAATGTACTTATCCATGCTGATACTTTGTGTTATCTGTAATTCCAATAATGTCTGCAGTAACTGATTCCTTATAAATAGCATAATCAAAGCTTTGAGTAGAAAATCAAACACTTGAATCATTCTGGTGGTTTGACACATGATGACAGAGACTCTGCCCTCTGAGTACAGCACGTTTTCAGGGACACTGCATGTTCAGGGCCCCGCCCTGTCTTGTACATCCAGGGACCAGCCCTTTCTCTGACAGCCTTTGTGCACACTGTGTGGACATCAGGTGGCTTCCTGATCCCCACAGTGCATCTTTACAGGATGGGGTGACCTCGTTCTCCTCTGCCAAGGTTCTGACTGCACTTTGAGTTTTCCTGATTTTCTCCCCTTTTCCTCAGCAAATCACATCACACACCCACCGGGATTTCCTCATCCTACTTTTCCTGTTAGGTGTGAGTTGTTACACGTTTCCTTTTCTTGCCTGATCTTTGGTTTGATGTGCTTTGCCTCCCTGCAATCTAATCATTACTGCTCATGTAGGAATCATCAACAGCAAAGCCAGTATTAGTCTCTGTAGATGTCACCACTCCTTAGGTTCACTTGTCCAAGGCCACTTTCCTTATTTGATGAGTCTCTTGAGGGGAAGTGTGTGGTGCAGAAAGGCTCTGGATAACAGTGGGCCCTGGTGGCTGTCCTTGTGTTTCAGAGCTGAAGTCAGAGGCCTCCATTAGATTGAAGAACCCACCCAAGATGGAGCACACTGCTCCCCTGGAGTCAGAAGATGACACCCATGGGAGTCAGTCACTCGGTCTCCCTGAGCCTGCTGCTGCCCTGAGGCAGATAGTAATCCTAGGTTCCAGCAGGGGAACATGGGCCTTAGATTCCCCAGCTCTCAAACTTATGGTGCAGAGGTAATGACATGTGTGGCTGCTGGTTGCATTTACAGTGGATCACTGTCTACCTAGGACCATTCTCAATGCCTATGGTTCCTTTCATCGTTTGCTCTGCCATAGCCATAGGAACCCTGTGTGTTGGCTCCTCTGTCATGCATGGGCTGCCCCCTGCCAGGGGTTTCATTCTCCATGTCCTGTTTGCAGTCTCAGTTATGCTCTTCCCTTGGCTGCTGTCCTAGTATCCCAGTCTCTGCCACAAGGAAGCCCATCCTGCTGGTCTTCTTCATGACACAAAGAGGCTCTGTCAAGGCTCAGAGCCCGGCTACTTTCCCTGACATCACACACTTCTTGCCTTTGCTGTTTTGTCTTCCCAGCTTGCCCAGCTGCACCACCTCTTCCTCCCAGGAGAATTGCCTCATGATTCACGGGCCCACAGGTCCAACTTCTGGCCTTGTTGATGACCTAACTTCATCTCCCCATTCCTCTGAGCTGGGACCCATAAGGGGTGATGTTAAAGTGATGTGAAAGAGCACTTAGTAGGAGCAGGAAATGGCACACATGACTGCAGTTGGAGACATATCCTGGTCTATAGCCAGGTTTGTCTGCATCCCCGGAAGTGCAGCCTGGGGCCAGATGAGCTGGGTTCACAGGATCTGCATCTGGGCCCCACTGACTCAGTAAAGCAGATGTCAGTGAGAGTGTTCTGCATGGCACCCCAAAGGGTCATAAATCCAGAATGCTTCAGGGAGCTCTTTAGGTCACATGGGTCATGAGTGGCTTAGGCACTGAGAGTCCCTCTGTGTGTCCCCTTCCCCTCCTCCATGAGCAGTTCAGAGTCTGCAGAGCAGCTCCCCTGTGTCCTGACCTGAGATAGAAGTGAGCACCTCAGTGAACTAATGTAAGACCCGTGACTGCAGCGCTGCCATTTTCAATACCTGTGAGATGAAGAAGCCCCCAGGACAGGTGCCCCTTAGAGCCATGAGACTGTCCAGGGAGGGTTTGCCCAACACTGTGGGTGGATAGGGGGACTCCCAAGGGCCATCATGGAAGGAACCACAGGTCAGAGAGGTTGAGAGGCAGAGAAGTGAAGGGAATGACTGGGTCACCCCTAGCCTCTGTTACTCCCATGGACTTCACAGATGCACTGTCACAAGCCCTTGGTGTCATTCCCTGAGAAAATTGTTTTAAACACAGTTGAGAGACTCACTGAAATTTACAGTGCATGGTTTAATTTCATGGCTCTGTGATTCAATCAGCTGCACATTTTGAAGGCTTTACTTAGGGCAATACAATCAGTCCAATTAATTTTTTAACATAACCCCATCTATAGTTCCAACTGGCCTATAAACCCTGCAGGTCCTCATACCTTAGGCTCTCACATACTGGAATTACAGTTTTGTGACACTAGACACACCTACTTTGAGTCAATTATTTCTAATAAGTAAATCACCAGATACAATTATTTGGCCTTAACCCTTTGTAGGAAGCATGATGAGGTATGAAAATAACAATTCTGGAAATGCAGTCTGTTTGAACTTTGTTTTCCATTTTGTATATTTGTCTAAAGGATAATACAGTGAGTGCAGTGGGCAAGGACAATACAGAGAGTGAGGACAGTGACATTCACTTTCATGTCCTTGTCTTCTGTGATGTGTAGGTCTAGATGTGAGAGCTCGTGTGGGTGGGCTCTGCGGTGTGGCAGTGCAGAGATAGAGCAAAGACCTGAAGAAAGGACCCTGGGCTGTGGGTCACCTAACTGCCCACCCCTGTCTCCTTCCTTTCTGAGTGATGCCTTTTTCTGTTCTTTCTTTATCCACTTTTGAGTAACACTTCTCTGAGGCCTTAAGGATCCTCATTCCTGTCTCTCCTATCCACCCAATAGCCATGGTCCTGATGAGGCCTCCAGATCAGAGCTCTGCTCCTTCCACCTGTGTTTGGGGAAACCACCTGGGACCTAGGCTCCAGAACCAAGGCTGTCAAGGAGGCCTGTGTGCTGTTACCTAATGCTCTCCTTCCTGCCCCTGTCCTGTGTCCTCAATACCTCTTCAGTAAATGTGGGACTGAAGGAGGATGGTGTGTGATGCTTCTGCATTCATCCTCCTCAGTCTAGGTTCAGTCACAAGACACTGTGTCTCTCTGCAGAACCCCCTCTCCTACCTGCAGGAGTGTTTTTCTGAATGTGCAATACTGAGGCTAAGATCACCCCTCCTTGAGAGCTGTGAAATGCCCTCTCTTCAGCTCCCCACAGGAGGATCAGCATAGGGACTGGTGCCATTGGCTGTGGCTAGAGCTGTGCAGGACACTGTGTCCTGCACCACAGGCACGAGTGAAAGATCTGGGTGTTTCTTCTCCCCTGTGGGTGTCACCTTCCCCTCCAGGTCTCCTGAGCCCCATCCTTCAGCATTCTCTCCCCAAGAGCCCAGGTGGCCTCTGGTCTCTGTCAGCACAAAGCAGAATCTCCAGCCCCTGCCCACATGACCTGAACAAGACTATCCTTAATTTCTCCCTCCCTCTCTCAAGTCCTTCCTGCTGAGTCCAAGAAAGATGCTGCTGCTCTAAGGAGACTGGGCACCAAGGGGACCCCCTGCTCTCTACCATCAAATCTAGAACAAAAATACCATCAGGATTAAAGAGAGCCCCTGTGTGAAAACTGCATTTACAATGAGCTAAAAGACCTGATCTTTTTTTTTCCTTTCCATTGCTTTACAGAAATCTATTGTTTTAAGGTTAAAATAAAAGTTGAAAACAAAGTAATGACAGTAACATTAGTTAGTGCATTGCCTATCGTTATCTTCAAAACAGTTACTCAAAGTAAAAGACAGAGTCAAGAAATATTGCCCAAACAATACAAACCAAATCTTTCTTTTCAGTGAACTAAAAGAGAATACTAGTGTGTCTTAACTGTTTCAGACATGTATTTTTTCCTTTTCCCTTTTTCTTTTCTTCCTTTCTCCCATCCCAGTTTCTCTTTCCTTTTGAAGAGTTTCTTCTCATTTCACAATATCTATTGTACATTTTTGATCTTCTTTTTCTGCGTCTCTCAGTTGGGAGACAATAGGATATTTTCAGATGTTAAGCTAATTTATTTCACTTATGAGTGTCTCCAGTTGCATCCATTTATCTATCAAAGACTCTATCCTTCTTTATGGTTGCATAGTACCCCACTTCATGAAAAAGCCACATCTTTTTTATTCATTCCTTCTTTGATGGGCATTTGTGTTATTTGTATATTTCGTCAGTTTAGATGTGCTGCTATAAATGTGTGTGCACTTGTCACATTGTGGAATGCTCCTTTTAATTCTTCTGGGAAGGGGAATTGCTTGGATGAATGGGCCATGTAACCCTAATTTTTGGGTGGTATCTCCGTACTGATTCACACAACATGTGCATTAGTCTACACTGCACAACAGTGGAGATGTGTTCCTTCTTATCCACAGCACCCCCAGTGCTTGTTATTGGTTGATTTCTTGATAATGACCATTGTTTGTAGAGAGACATTCAATCTCAGTGTTGTTTTAATTTGCATTTCTCAAATGGCCAATGATGTTGAACATTTTTTCATATCTTTATTTGCCATTTGTATTTTATAACCTGAAAATTGCATGTTCATCTGAGGTGCCGATTTTTGGATTGGGTCTTTGAATTTTGTCAAAGACAAGGAGGCTGATTATGATTAGCATTGTTTCTGCATCTTCTTTTCTGTTCCACTGATCCTCAGGTCAGATATTTTTTTCCAAATATCATGTTGTAGCTTTATAGTATAATCTCTAGTCAGGGATTGTGACAGCATCTGACTTGCTTTTGTTGCCCAGAACTGTCCTTTTATATTCTACATCTTATTTCAAATGAATTTTTGGAATTTTGTCTCTCATTCTGTGAGGTTTGCTAATATGCTAATGAGATACCTTGATGGGGATTGCATTAAATCTGTGTAACAATTTTGAGAATATTACCTGCTATTTTGCTATTTTGATTCTTCCTATCCAGGAACAAGGGATATCTTTTGATTTAGTGTTGTCCTCTTTTCTATGCTTTATCTGGGTACTATAATTTTTAATCTATAGTTTCTATTTTTAGGTCTATTCCTAAGTATATCTTCTTTTGAATGCAATTGTGAAGCATGTGGTTTCCCCTAATTTCTCTGAATGTGAGTTTACTGCTTGTGTCTGAAAATACTGTGGATTTTTGAGTGTGGATATTGTATCCAGCTATGGATACTCAATTTGGTCATTAAATCCAAAAGTCTCTTGATGGTATTCTTCTAAGTAGATTAGCATGTCATCTGCAATTAATGTTCTGTTCATTTAACTTCTTTGTATCGCTATCTTTATTCCTTTTTTTTTTTTTTGGTTACCAGGAATCTAACTCATGACCTTGCACTTAGCAGTCAAGCACTTGAGCCACTGAGCTAAATCCCTGGCCCTATTCCTTTTCTTTCATACACTTGTTTAATGAGTCTGGCTAATATTTCCAGAACTCTGCTGGATAGGAGTGGTCACAGATGTCATCATTGTCTTGTTGCTGACCCTCAATGAAAACTGTCATTTTTTGACCAATTAGTATGATATTAACTTTTTGTCATAGATGGCTGTTAACAAATTGAGGTAAAAATCATGTATTCCAGTTTTCTGCAGGGATTTTTTCATAAATAAATGGTTATTGTATTTTGTGAAATGACTTCTGCATCTCTTAAGATGGTTATGTGATTTTTTTTCTTTGGCTCAGTTAATATGGTGTATCCCATTTATTGCATATGCTGAACCATCTACGCATCCCTGGGATGAATCCTAGGTGGTCATGGTGTATAATCTTCTTGATGATTTGTTGCACTCTATATGCCAGAATCTTGTTAAGGATTTCTGAGTCTATGATCATTAGGGAGATTGGTATGTAGTTTTCATTTCTGGCTGAATCCTTTTCTGGATTAGGTATGAGGATAATGGAATGGTTTTGGAAGTATTGATTGCCTGTGAGTTTCATGAAAGAATTTCTGCCTTAGTTCTTTTTGAAATTTCTTGTAGGATTCCAAGGAGAGCATATCAGGACCTAAACTTGTCTTCATTGGTAGGTTTTTAATGACATTTCCAATTGTAC
This sequence comes from Dolichotis patagonum, assembly GCA_004027295.1. Taxonomy (NCBI): domain Eukaryota; kingdom Metazoa; phylum Chordata; class Mammalia; order Rodentia; family Caviidae; genus Dolichotis; species Dolichotis patagonum. The sequence continues at coordinate 14,179 of PVJX010028577.1, read as the reverse complement.
TGACTGTTATCAGGTTATTTAGAATATTTATGTCTTTTAGATTCAGTTTTATCATTTGTATATGTCCAGGCATCTTTCCACTTGTTCTGTGTTTTCTATCTCATTAGAGTACAGGTTCTTCAGGTAGGTATTAGAATCTTCTAGATTTGCCCTGCAACTATGTGATTTTATGCTTTTAATCAAAATTGCCCGATTGATATTTTTTCTTCTTGTTGATAATGGCAAATAGAGGTTTATAAAAGTTTATTCTTTCAAACATCTAACTTTTGGATTCATTGATTTTTTTTGTATTGTTTCAGTTGCATTAATTTCTGCTCTGGTTGTCATCATTTCCTCTCTCATATGAGCTTTGCATTTGATTTGCTCCTTTCATAGCAGTTTGTGGTTCAATCTTATGTTGTTTATTGAAGCTCATGCTGTTTACCTGATATGAGAATTTACCACTAGAAACATCTTTCATGTGATTGCTTTCATCATGTACCACAACTTCTGGTACATTGTATTGGCATTTACTTTAATTGTAGATATCACTTAATTTCTTCTTTAATATCCTCTGTGACTTATTAGTTGTTTAGAAGAGTTTGTTTAATTTCCATGTATTTATGTAATTTTGTGGTTTCTTTGATTGTTGATTTCTAATTTGTTTGCAGTGTGGTCAGATAATATGTATGAGATAAATTCAATTCCTTTGCTTTTACTTAATTATGTACTATGGGGTAATATGTGGTCTATTTTGGAAAATGTCTCATGTGTAGGTAAGAAGAATATGTATTGTGATGTTGGATGGAACACTGTAGATATCTACTGACTCCTTTTGTCCCCAGGTTTGTTGTAATTCTCTCATTTCTTTGTTGACACTTTTTCTCCCTAACTAATTGTGAGAGTGAGGTATGAAGATCCCCCATTACAAAAGTGTTAGTGCTTATTTGATTTGTCATGTCCATTAATATTTGTTTAATGTAATTGTGTTTACCAGGGTTAAGTGCATATATATTTATGATTATGTTCTCTTTTTGGAGACAAAAATTAACAAGTCTGTAGGAAGTCTCTTCACTTGATCAGTCTGGGCTTAAGGGCCACATGGCCTACCAATAGAATAGCTACCCCTGCTTTTTTTCTGGCATCCTATCACATGGAGTATCAGATTCCATCCTTTGCCTTTCAGTTTGTGAATTTCTTTCAGAGTTAAATGTGTTTTTTGAATGCACCATATGGTTGGATCTTGCTTCTTGATCCAGTCTGCCTTTGCTCTGTTGAATCAAGGCCATTTATAACAATGATTGTAACAGACGTGTATTGACATAGGTTTCTCATATTATTTTCTTGTTGGTCATCCTGAGGAAGTTTCTGCATACCTAGTAACAATGTCTGGCACAGTCAGTCAACATCCTTGATGTCTCTGTCTTTGCTTCATGAAGGCAGAATGAGTCCCTAGAAAGAAGATCTATGAGAGAGAGAGGACATAAGCACCCAAAGCATCGGTAATTCCTACACATGTATGGCCAGAACCAACATGGGCTAAACTCTCCATAAAATCCAACACACACAAACACACACACACACACACACACACACACACACACACTCGTGGCCACACAAAGCCAGAGCAGTCCTGTAACAAAGAACCAGAAGTGATGATGAGCCCAACTGTCTACCATGAAAACTGTAACAGTCTCGCCAAGTTGATAAGGAAACTGCAGGCCAGAGATATGACCCTTCAGTGACACTGTAGTTCCCCATAGTAACAAATCTCATGACACATATTCTGTAGCACCTCTTCCCAAAACACTTCTTTTTTTTTTTGAACTGGGGATCATCGAATTCACAACCTCAAGCTTGCTAGGCAGGCGCTTATGCCACTGAGCTAAATCCCCAGCCCATCCCAAAACACTTCTACCAAAGCTGCTGAAAGCAGTGTTCTGTGTCCATTTCAGCACCTCTAAAATGCACTAAGAAAAGCAGGGCAACCTCTTGGGTCTGGGTCACTGGGATTTATATTATGGGGGGTGAAATCAGATTGTCTGATAAATACAAGAGGACCAGCCTTGGGCCCAATGGTATGGCCGCCATCCTATGAGGCCCAAAGTGAATGTGCCCAGATGTCCCTTTCCTAGAAACCAAGACCGCCACAGGGACGCTTGTGAATCTTGGTGGACAGTGGAAATCTCTACTCTTCTTTGTACTGGAGTTCTGAAATATCACTCATTAATCAACAAACCTTACTATGTCATCAGTCATCATTTACTGGCTTGGTCTCTGTGGACCATAAAAACAGTATATTTTTATCATGACTAAGACTAGCACCCACTGGCATTTCCTAATGAGCAATGCATCTGAACGTGCACAAGTTTTATATGTATGGTTCACTTCCTTACCTTTTCCCACCAGTAGATATCATGATCTCTATTTAATGCTGAAAAACCATGGTGTTAGGAGTCAGTGAACACAATCATTCCAGTATCATCTAGCAAAGAAATGGCAAATCAGGATCTCAGTGCTGGTAGTTGGTCCCTAAACTCTGATCACCTGTGGTGGCTACCACATTGCACAATGATCAGGAGCTGGTCTCTCCCTGCAGTGTCTCACATGGCAGACACTCCCCACAGGCATTTTTGGTCATTCTGTAGGAAGTTAGTATCACAAAAGAAGAAATTTTTTATTTTTAATGAATTAGATTTTACTTTATTTGTTTATTGATTTTGTCTTTTTGAGACAGGGTCTCACTATACAGTTCAGTCTGGCCTTGAGCTCACTTTGTAGCCCAGGTTGGTTTTGAACATGCAGTGATCCTCCTGCCTAAGCCTCCTTAGTGCGAGGATTACAGGCATGCGCCACCATCTCCAGCAAGGTAATGAATTAAATTTTTAAAAATTAGCATTTTAGTTCATGGGAAATTCTGTTAATGCTTGTAACAACTTGGTGCTATTTTTTAGATCTAGATTACCTCCACTAAGCCTCATGTGTTCAGAGGCAGGGCTTTTGGAAGATGACTGGCTCATGCGTTGTATTTATCAATGGAGCAAAATGTGCTGTTGAGAGACTGGAAGAGGTGATCATTGTGGACATGGTCTGGAAGGGTCTGTATTCTCCCCCAGCTCCTCTATTTCTCGTGAGACTTCCTAACCACTATCATGTGAATAGCTTTCCTCCGACTAGGCCCTTCCACCATTACTGTTTCTGCATTTGAGCCTACCAATTGTGGACTGAAACTGAGTCTCCATAAACTTTAAACTGGTAGGGGCTGGGTATTTCATCTCTGTGACAAAAAAGATAACTTAGAAACTTGGATATGAATATTTGATGAGGTCAATTTTGTCTGTGTCTGTCTGTGTGGTGTCAGGAATTACTGAACCATAGCCTTGTGCATGCTAAAAATGTACTGTACCACTAAGCTACAGCCTGACCCTTTTAATTACACTAAGTAATTAAGTGTTTTGAGAAAACAAACAAACAAACAAAACTTTATTTTGAACCAGTTTCCCTAAGTTTCCCAGATAGCCTTCAAGTAAGCAAGTACAATCTCACAAGTTATGATATAAAGAAAAATTAAGTAAATCTCAAAAATTTAATATTATCAGGCTGCATCAACTTGTACTCTGTGCCCTCTTTAAGATTCCAACAGAAAAAAAAAAGATTCCAGCTGAGCCAGTTGTTTCACTAAGTAATTAATTAAGAAGTTTTCTTGCTAAACCAGGCACTGTGCAAGAGCACAAGGAATTACACACAGGCTTTAAAGCTCCATCAGCCTTAACACATCCACAGAAGGGCCATAAGATGTATGACTGTCCCATTAAGGAGAATGGGACAGTCCCATGGGGTGGTAGAAGCTGGCGGGAACCTGTTAAGGGACAGGCTAGCAGTACCAGCCTTTGCACAGGAATGCAATTGCATCCCTGAATAGTCTGTTTGTGAGGTTATTTTGGCATCAAGAAAGGATTGTTTGGCTGGGAATGAAGACATACTTCTGTAATCCCAGTGACTTGGGAGGCTGAAGTGGAAGGATTTGCAAATTCAATCCCCACCTGAGTAAATTAGCAATTTAGCAATACTCTGCTTCAAAATCAGTAAAACATTCCTGCTTTGTCCTGTTTTCTTTGTCTTGGTTTGTACCATCCTCCCACATACTACTTTGTTGCAGAATTGGTATGCTGGAGATAAGTTGTCCTCTCCAGCATTTTTCCTAGGAAAATAACCCAGATCAAACCTACCAGCAACTCCTAATGTAACCCTGCAAGAAGCTCCTCACCCCTAGAAATCTAATCAGATTGGATGACCTGATCCTCCCCTCCCTTTCAGCATGACTTCCACTACTTGTGTGTTAGTTCCCAGCTTACTCTTTTTTTCACCCTTATCAGTGCCATTCAAGGATAAGGCAAAATAATGTGCTGTGTTATTTCCAAAACTCTCACAGGTTGTTTCCTGTTCCTTTTTACTGGTATTGAGGATCAAACTTAGGATTTCATGAATGCTAAGCAAGTGCTTGGCCACTAGACAGAGCCCCCAGGCTGCTAACCATGGATCTGTAATAGTAAATCTTCCAGGTATGGTGTGCATGCCTGTAATCCCAGCACTCAGTGGGCAAGAGGATCACTGAAAGTTCCAGGCCAGCCTGGGCTACATATGTTACCTGTCTCAAAAAGCCAAAAACAAAACAACAAAAAGAAAAGGTATATATGTCCCTACACTCAGATAAATACTTTCCTCCTCATTAGGCTATGATTTCCCTGTTCCTCAAATAGCCAGGCTGAATTCTTTGCCTCAGCCAACTATTCAAACAGTGTGCTACATTGTCCAGTCCAGGAAGAAACTGAGGAATAACAAGATTCATGCAACTTGACTTTTTCAAAAAAAACTCTTGAATAGCAAAATGGATGACATGTACCTATAGTCCAGGTACTCACGAGGTTGAGGCAGAAAGATCGCTTCAACACAGAAGTTCAAAATCAGTCTTGGCAACATGAGACACCTTCTCAAATTAAAAAAATAAATAAATAAATAAAAATAAGCTTTTAAGTTATTTATTTTCTTTTCTAAAGCAATCATCTAAGTCTAGGTCACAAAAATCATGTTTTAAAACTGTTTCACTGTGGGGAGAGGTGCATCTTAGTACAGGAGGATGAGGCAAGAGAATCACCACGAGTTAGAGGGCAGCCTGGGCTACATAGGAGACCCTGTCCCAAAAAACACAATGCAACTCAATTTCATCATAGGCTGCTATCTCGACCTTATGCCTTCTCGCTCACATTTCCTGAACTCCATTGTCGGACTAGGACTCCTGTGAACAGCATTATAGTTAGAAAGAGATCTCTACAGCTGCCCTGCTCACATCACTTTAGGAAGTTCCAGTCTCCAATGTGGTCTGGTCACTCTCCAGCCCTCCACAATACTCCTATCTGCCATCACAGTCCCTCTCTACTTTGGCAAATCCCTCTCTCTCATTCAGGGTTTTTGCTCATGTTTTTGTCTCCTAAAATGTTTTCATTCACTCTGCATCTCTTCATCTGCACTTAACAGTCTATCAAATCCTGCTCATTTTCTCACAATGCAAATATCAACTTCACGCAATGTGTGCACATCCCTCCCAACCTTTCTCTCTCTGTATTTTGAAGACAAGGTCTCGCTGTGTAGCCCAGGCTGGCCAGGAATTTGTGATCCTTTTGCCTCAGCCTCCTGACACTGAGATTTCAGGTGTGTGCCATGACACCAAGCTTCTTTAGCCTTTTATAGTTGGTGCTGGTGATGGAACCTGGGCCTCCCACGTGCTAGGCAAGTGCTCTATTACTGAGCCATGGCCTCACCACCACATCATGCTTCTTAACAATTCTTATGTCTGAATAACAAATTTGCCACCAGGTATGGTGTTGCACACCTGTAATCCCAGTATTTGGGAGGATCACTGTGACTTTGGCCTGGGCTACGTGGAGTTCATGGTGAGCCTAAACCACATAATGAGGCCCTGTTTCAAAAAAACAAAACAGTGGCCCTGAAGCAAGGCCAACAGATTGCTGTAGCTGCTGTTTTCAAACAGGAACCTAAAGAAAGTTCTTTCTGTGGTCTGTTGGCCATTTCAGAACTTTGGAAATGTAAGGGTCAATTCATCAGAAAGAAATAGCAGGTGAGTGTGGCAGACTTTCTGTGACCTGCAGGAGAGAGACCCTGGTGCTTTGGGACCTGCACCATGCGGTTGACATGGGGTGCTGGGAGAACATGGAACTCCTCCCCTCTCTGGAGGTGGCTGTGAGGCTGCTGGTGCGTGGGCTGAGAGTCAAACATCTCATGTCATCCTGTTCCCTGCCCCATGTCCTCCCCCCACCTTAGCAAATGGGAGCCAGTTAACTATACATCTTGTGAAAAGATTGGCTATGTTATTTAGTATGAGCTCCCCATATGCAAAGATATGGACAACCATTTGGAAGAAAACAAGAGACAGTATGACACAGTGAAGATCTCTGGTTGTCTAGCTTTGAAATTGTGCTTTCTTATGTCCCGTTCTGTTCTGTTTTGTTTTGTTTAATTTTACCCTCATTAAAACAAAATTTAAAAAAAAAAACAAAATAAAACAAAGTCTTGAAAAATGCATCATCTTCCCTGATAAGATTTTAAGCCGCATGGTGGAAGTAGTGTGTCTGATTTGATGGTTACTGTTTTCCTGATTCTTGCAGAGAGCCTAGTTCATTTCTGCCAGCTTGAACTGGCTTAAACTGCCCAGTGGTACAGCATGACTGTCCCTTCAGGGGCATGGGACAAACCCATGCCCCTGAAGGGACAGTTGTACCTGTATCATTGGTGGTTAGAGGGTCATTAGTGGATTGTTCTGATGATTATGAAATGATTGCCTTATCATAGAGCTATGTACAAACTGAAGACATACAGGAATCACAACACAAACCTTAACAGTCATATAAATGTTTGCCCATAATACAACATAAACTCAAACACTGTATTTCTGAAAATATTTTTGAGTATTTCCACTTAGGATCCAAATGGATTGGATACTGATACTCTTTTTTTGAAACATTTATATTTTGGGGGAGGGCAGGGTCTCAATAGGTAGTTCAGACTGGCCTTGAGCTAATACTATGTAGCCCAGGCTGGCCTCAAATTCACAGTGATCCTCCTGCCTCAGCCTCTCAAGCACTAGGATTATAGGTGTACAACACCACACCTGTTTGGAAACAAATACCTTGCTTTCTAACTAATATCTATTTCTTGTCTTTCCCCAGAATAATATATAAGCATGTTTACAAAGTGTCAATTTGAAATTGCCAAAAGAGGCTGTGGATATGACTCAGTGGCATCAGCGCCTGCTTGACAAGTGCTAGGTCCTGAGTTCAAGTCCCAGTACCAAAACAACAACCTACGTATTTTCACAATGATTTTCTGAAGCTTCTAGACTAGGAAGTGGCAAACTATAGCTCACAGGTTTATACTTATAGAGATACAAACAGTTTAAAAGTAAGATGAAAGACAGGTGCAGTGGTGCATGCTAGAATTCTCAGCTACTCAAAGGGCGAGGTAAGAGGATTGTAAAATCAAGGTCAGCCTTGGCAACATAATGAGATGCTGTTTCAAAATAAATTATTACAAATGGCTGTGCATGTGGGTTAGCTTTCCCTTGGCTCAGTCCTCCATATCACAAAAGGTGGTGGTGGGATAAGTACACAGCCAAAAATTCCTATAATATGTGACATTCTAAAAGAATGCATGGTGCTTCAAAAACATAGCTGCACGTGGTGGCACACACCTGGGATCCTAGGACTCTAGGAGGCTGAAGCAGGATGTTTACAGGTTGTAGTTGTGCCTGGGTAACGTGGTACAGTAGCAAGAGCATGTTGCAAAATTGTAATTGCTGGGCATGTACCTTAGAGAGAAGGCCATAGGCTCCATCTCCAGTACCAAAGAGGAAAAAATTCAATATAGGCTACATGATCATGTCAGTCTGTAATCAAAGCTGCCCTGGAAGCTGAAGAGAAGCACTCGAAGTTTAAGGCCAGCCTGGGCAACTTAGTGAGACCATGTCTTAAAATAAAATTTTTGCTCTGCTCTGTAGGTGCCATGAGGGGAGCGGCTTTTCCTCCACCACAGCCCTCTGCCATGGTATTTCTTCTTTAGAGCAGCTGCTACTGGGCAGAAACTGCTCATCCTTATTGTGGTGGTGCACTAATATGAAATGCCCTGCACTGTTAAAAAAAGTCATCTAGGGCCAGGGATTTAGCTCAGTGGCTCAAGCACTTGCCTGGTAAGCACAAGGTCGTGAGTTCAATCCCTGGTACAAAAAAAAAAGTAAAAAAAAAGTCATCTACCAGACTTCTGCATTTACTGTTGGTTTCAGGATGAGATGGCTGGAGCTTCTTCATGTATTTTGTGACCTACTCAGTGATAACAATTATAAAAATGAAAAGTGAACATGCTAAGAAGGCTGAAATTGTTTTTATTGTTTTCTTTCTCTTTAAAATAAAAAAAAAGAAAAAGAAGGCTGGAGACATGGAAGAAAAAGAGAAAAAACCCTGGGTCCTTGATGGTCTCATGGAATGCAGAAACAACACAATTTGCAACTAGTCCTTGTACTCCTTTGGGTTACGAGAAAAACAAATCTCTGTTTCAACCACTGATAGTTGAGTTTTCTGTTACTTGGAATTGACAGTATTATTAACTAAATATAGAGATAATAACTAGTCATTGGTAAATCCAGGAGGGTAATTTCGGGCTTCTATTTTTAGGTGTGTGTTCCCTGAAAATCTTTTTTTCTTCTTTAATGAACATATCTGTAAAACAATGAATCAGCCTTTAGAATGTGTAAGTTCTGACTCTGTGCATTACTTACTGCATTACTGGCACCAATATGCACCAACACATCAATATGCATCAGTGACACCAAGATGCACATAAACAAGTGGCACTCCTTCATTAATGATTTTCTCATAAACTTCCTCAGGGTAGCTTGTTTAATAAAGTATGTTATTCTCTCTTCTTCCAAATGAATTTAAAAATCACCAGGTATGATGGTACATGCCTGTAATTCCAGCACTTTGGAGGCTGAGGCAGGAGCATCACCAGGAGTTCCAAGCCAACCTGGGCTACATGTGAGTTCAAGGCCAGCCTGGAATACATATCAAGACCCTGTTTTGAAATACCAAAATAAACAAATAAATAAAAAAAATTTAAATGGGCCAAGCGTGAAGCTCAACACAAGGCTTTGGTTTCAGTCCCCATACCATAAAGAAACAAAATGAAACACACACTCATCTTTAATTGTTTTTACAATGAAAGCAGCCATACTCCATTTTGAAACATGGAGAATTTTAGTTTTTTACACAAAGTAGATATTATTTCACACAATTATTTCACATATTCTCAGTTCAGATAATCATATTATGGTTTTAGCAGGACAATGTACCTTTTCTTTTTCTTTTTTGGGGTTGGGCGTTAGAGGCAAGACACAGAAGTTTGAGCCTAGGGCCTCATATACACCAAGCAGGTGCTCTACCACTGAGCTGTAACCCACCAGCCAGTCCTTACCTTTAAGAAATATGAGCCGGTCATGTTAGCCCACACCTGCAGTTCCAGCACCTGGGAGACTGAAGCAGGAAGATCACTGTGAGTTTGAGGCCAGCTTAGGCTACATAGTGAGTCTGAGGCCAGCCTGAACTTTATAATGAAACTCCCTACCCCCCAAAAAAAAACAAAATAGGGATACCAATTATTTAACAGTGGAATATCAAACCTGCAATTTATTTTCAATATTTTAACGGTTCACTATAAAATGTACTTGTGAAGGGAACAAAAATATATAAAATGACAAACATAAATGAATCTACTATGATGGGTATTCATTTTTATAGATGTTCAAATTACCTGGTTTAAGAATTTACAAAACAAAAATGTGCAAGGAAACACCCAATAACCTTATTAATGGTAAATTCAATTATTCAGTCATGGGCTAAGGATTCAGGTCACTGGTAAGGCACTTACTCAGCACACACACGAGAGTCTAATAAAGTTTCTGCTTGTTCTTTCTTTCTGGAGGTTCCATGTTTATTTTGGAGACAGCGTCTCTCTACGCAGACTGATCTTGAACTCACTATGCAGCCCAAACCAGTCTCTAACTTGCAGTGATCCTCCTACCTCAGCCTTCTCAGTACTGGGAGTACAAGTGTGCAGACACTTGTTTTGAAACTCTGGGGCAAGGAAATTGGTTGTGATATAGAGGCCTAGGAACTTCAGATAAAGGAAAAAGCTGAGCATTGCTTCTTTATTAAAAACATTTGAGATCTACAACTGTTTATTATAGTATGCACACAGAAAAACACTCCCACACTAGCGCCTAGCAGATGATCTTTATCTTCTTACATCATGTGGCAAAAATCAATATAGACTTCACAAAGCCAAAGTGGAATTGTTTGCATGAGAGAAGTTAGGAGAGTCTCTCTCCAGAGTTCACCAAAATGGACTGGAACTGGGAGGTCCTTGAGTCTGGGGGGACACATGCTGGATTCAAAGTGATTAGACTTGTGAAAATTTTTTTTCTCTGAAAAAAAATTCAGAAAGGTTCTCTGGAGGGGTTTTGTTTTTTTGTTTTTGGTTTTGTTTTGTTTTGTTTTGTTTCTTTGCATGGTTGGGTGGAACCCACGGTCTCATGCATGCTAGTTAGGGGTTCTACAAGGAGCTGCACCCCAATGCTCTGGGAGGCTTTGCATGTTGGGAGCCCAGGGATGGGGGTATGGAAGGGGGCACAGGCATTGAGATCGCAGCATAGCAACATCACCACCCCAGCTTCTCGAGGGGCCCCAGGCCTCTTGGCCTCTCGGACCTCTACCATGCCAAAGGGACCCGAAGCTCCTGCAATCAGACCTGTCCTTCATCACCTCCCAGACACACCGGAACCCCCTCCTTCACGTGAGGATCTCAAAGAAAGAATGCAAGGGGCCACACAGGTGAAGCGACTCTTTAACCAGCAGCCCGGCAGAAGGGACCACGGTGGTTGCGACATCACTTTCTGGTCTCCAGTGGTTTAGTCTGGAAGTGGGGAGGGCTGCAAACTCTGTATTCTTTTGATGAATGGGACTTTGAGACTGGTACTCCTCTGGGGTGGACAGAAATTGGCCAAAGAGATGAGCTTTAAGATAGTACTGGTGGCCATAGATTTAGCTCAGAGGCATAAGTGCATGCCTGGAAAGCACAAGGTTGTGATTTCAATCCCCAGTACCAAAAACTAAAAATAAAAAAAAGATAGAAGTAGCTATGGGGTGGAGGGGTGAGGGGGCCACAGGGGCGGCATGGGGAGATCCATTCAGGGGCAGGGTTAGGGCTCAGTGTGGGCTCCGGGACTGAGAGGCAGGGTCAGGAAATCTCACACTAAAAGCTTTTCACCAGCAGCAAAATACCCTTGCCATAAAATCACACTGGAATGTGAAGGAAATGTCCAGAATGCCCAGTAACCTAAAGATATGTTCATATGTGACTTGTGAGACACACGTGGCTGTGAAGCACTTGAAAACTGAGGCAGGTTATAAATGTAAGATAAACTCATAATACTAGATTTGGAAGACTTGGTTTTAAAATTTAAAAAAAGGAGAGAAGGTAAAATATTTGACTAAGAGAATCGATCAGGTTAAATAAAAATCAAAGCTTTTCCATGTGCCCATCACCTAGTTCCTGATCAATATACCAGCGAGACTTGTAAACTGGTCCAGAATCAAAATGTAAAGCATAGTGCTAAGTCCACAGCTCTGAGGACAGGCCATACCAGATCAAGACAGACAGAAATGTGCGATGAACAGGACTGACCCCTAGAAACACACACTGAAACCCTAGAGGGTGGAGCTCACTGGTGGAACACTTGTCTAGGTAGCCAAGGCCCTGGATTCCACCTCCAGTGCTGAAAACGAAAACAAAAAGCAAGCTGCAAGACACTGGTACACATAGGCTGGCCCTAATTGAGTAAGTGGAACCTGGTGAATAGGGGTGTGAATTCTATCTGCAATCTGCTCTGTGTGTGTGTGTGTGTGTATGTGTGTGTGCGTGTGTGTGTGTGTGTGTGTGTGTGTGTGTGTGTGTGTGTGTGTTTTACTGGGAATTCTGTGTAGAGCTTCACACTGAACTACATTCACAGACCATTTTAATTTTATTTAAGACTTAACTAAGTTATTAAGTTGCACAGGCTGAGCTCAAATTTGCAGTCCTTTTGCCTCAGGCTCCCAGAGTTCTGGGATTACAGATGTGTGCCATGGCACCTGACTCACTAAATTCTTTTCCAAGGAGAGCTCTCTTGTTTGCTTTCCTTTTGTTTCTTGCTGACCTTGTGTAGGGGTTTTCCTTTCATGCTGTGTGTGTGTGTGTGTGTGTGTGTGTGTGTGTGTGTGTGTGTGTGTTTATAAGTGTGCAGGAGATGAACCTAGGGTCTCACACATGCTAAGCATATACTTTACTACTGAGCTACACTCCTAGCCTCTTGGAATATATTTTGAAAAAACCTACTGACATTTTCCACTGAATGCAAATGTATCTACAGCCTATACAAGAAAATATATACTCATTAAGACAAAGATTATTCATAGGAGCTTGATTTGAAAATATCTTTCAGGGACAGCAAAACCCAAATCACCCTAAAGAAAGGAAAATTAAATTATCCTTGTTTAATGAAGAATTCTTTGGCAAAGAAAAGCAGTCCTTTACAGATTGTGATAGTTTTCTGTGGTTGCCACTAACTTGGTGGCTTAAAATAACACCCTGAGCTGGGGATGTGACTCCATGGTAGAAGACTTTCTTAGCATGTGGGAGGCCTTGGATTTGATTCTCAGTGCTACAAACAAAACAGCAATTTATTCACAGTTTCTATAGACTGGAAATGTGGGCACAGTTTAGCCAAATTCTCTGCTAAGGATAACATGAGGCTAAAATTACACACTTTAATCTCATCTTTTCTGTGCCCTTTTCCATTGCAGGCTGGATCAAATCCAGGGCTTTGTGCAAGCTAGGCAAACACCCTGCCACTGAGCTACACCCCAGACTCACATTCTAACCTTGAGGCACAAACAATAAATGATTTCTTTCTAATCTTCATCAGATGGTTGGCAAAATTTATTTCTGTGTGGCTGTGGAATTCTGGGCTGCTTATTTCATCAAAGTCAGTAACAGAAGCTGGGCACAATAGGGCATTCCTTTAATCCCAGCTACTGCCTGAAGAAGTAGGATAGTGGCCGGTCTGGGCAGCAGACCCAAATCCCATTTCCAAGTGGGTAACAAAAGCTAGCAACAGAGAAAGTGAACTTGATGCCTTGAATCTCGGATCCCTACACCTACTTTGCAGGGCTCACTTTTTTGAATCAGGCCCTTGCCAGGATGGTCTCCTGTCTGATTAAGTCAGAGTCCAAAGATTACAAACCTTAATGTTATCTGTAAAAGTCTTTGTTTTTGCCATAAAATGTAACCAAAGGCGTGGCATCATCACTTTTGTCCTATTCTCTTGATTACAAAGAAGTTATAACGCCCACTAATGAAGTAGGTGTAGTGGCTCATGCCTGTAATCCTAGCACTTGGCAGGATGAGGCAGGAGGATCGCTGTGAGTTCAAGACCAACCTGGGCTGCAAAGTGAGCTCAAGGCCAGCCTGAACTGCATAAGGAGACCCTGTCTCAGAAAGACTAATCAATAAATAAATAAAACCCAGCTACATTCAGCAGGATGAGAGTATACAAAATGTACCAGAGAAAAATAGTCATGGTAATCATCTCCCAATTGTGACTTCTATTCAGATGTATAGCCAGATAGATAAATCTCATAAAGATAATGTTGCATAAGAAAACAAACATACCTAAGTGCCCATCAACTGAGGAATGGATAAAAAAGTTGTGGCATTTTTATACAATGGAGTACTGCTCAGCTATAAAGAATGATCACATTGAGATATTTATAAATAAATGGACACGACTTGAGATCATTCTCTTAACCGAAATAAACCAAACTCACAAGGGTAAATACCATATAGTCTCCCTAGTATGAGAGTTGATAAGAGTATATAAGACTTTATGGTAAGCATGAGTCCCCATCTCATAGCTTTGAAGTCTTTCAATGTTTTCAATCATCAGTTGGAATGGTTTTATTCTGTTTTGTTTGACTATATCATGTGTGATGATATGAACAGCTGTTTTGAAGAAAACAAAACATTATGACAGCTATTG
>PVJX010028576.1:0-23746 GCA_004027295.1 Dolichotis patagonum | reverse complement strand
AAAAATGAGATATTATAATACCCATTGATCATTTTCTGTTATTCGGTTCAGAAAGCCCTGGAATTCTTTCACTATATGCATGGCTTTATACTATTGTGTTATGTTTGATATTATTGTAATTGAGACTATGCTCAACTATAGCAGAGTAAGAAATATGGTGTTAGATACTGTTGATGTCCAGTGGACTTAATGTAAAGTACTGTGTTGCCTATGTTGTCCTCTTCTGCTCTGCTCTGTACTGCCCCCTTTTGTTTTATTCTCTTTTAAATAAAAAATAAAAGAAGTGCAGTTCATAAAGAAACACTTCAGTTGTCACACTTTCAAAATTTGGCTTTAAAAAAGATACTGTAAGGAAAATAAAAACATGAAATATTAGGAGATAATCTTTGCAAGGCATGCGTCTGTAAATAACTGATAGGCAAAATATACAATGAAGTCTTAAAATCCAAAAATAGAAATAAAAAGCACAGTAAAATTCTGTTCAAAATATCTGAACAGGCATCTCATCAAAGAGAACCTGATGGCAAATAAATTATAAAAGATGCTCAAAGTGTTACTCCTTCAGTAAACACCAAATTAAAACACCCATGAGATAGTGCTTCACACCTATTTCAGTAGCTAAAATTCAAAATACTAACAACATAAGTTGCTGACAAGGATGGAGATCAAGAGAATGTATCGTTGCAGCCTGGTGAGACAGCAAAATGTCACAGTCATTGTGAAAGAGTTTAGTAGTTTGTAACCAAACTAAACATATCTTTTTCACAAAGTTTTAGCCATCTTGATTTTTTATATTTGCCCAAATAGCTTAAAACTTAGATCCAACTAAAAACTTCCTACTCACTAGTGTTTGAAACAGTTTTATTCGCAATTGTCATAATGTGGAAGCATTCATGAAGATGCTCCTCAGAGAGTAACTGGATAAAGAGGTTGATACATCCAGACACTGAAATCTTATTTAGCAATAAAAGGAATGAGCTATGAAGCCACAAAAAAAGACAAGGAAGGATCTTAAATGTATATTACCATATGAAATTAGCCAATTCAAAAAAGCTACAACATGCATAATTCTGTAGGACATTCTGGAAATTACAAGACTATGAAGACAAAAAAAAATCAGTGCTTTCCAGGTACATATAAATAGATAGAACATAGTGTACTTTTAGGGCAGTGAAACTATACTGTATGATGCTATAATGGTGATACATATCATGCACATTTGTCAAACAACATAAAAAGTGCAACACCAAGAGTAGATCCTAATGTAAACTATGCCCTTTGGTTTATTACAGTGTATCATTATTAATTACAAAAGTAATAAATATACTACATAACAAGAGTTAACATGGAATACTGGGTAGGTCTGTATGTTGGGGAAGAGTGTAACATGGTAATTCTATTTTCCAAACAATTCTTGTAAGCTGAAGAATTCCCTTAAAAGAAAGACGACTAATTTTCTTGAAAAGGATTTAAGACTTCTGAACTGTAGGACAGTATTATAAAGTTTCATATACATGCAAAGGAGTCCAAAGACAGAAAAACAAAAGGGAAGCAGTGAATGAAGCACAATGAAATATTTAATGAGAAAATTGCTTAAATTTTTTTTCAAAATTAAAGAATGTCCACACAAACTAAGACTCTCAGAAAATAATAAGCAGAATAAATGCAAAGAACACTACCTATAGGCACATTACAATCAAATGGCTAAAAAAACAAGGATAAAATGTAAATTTCTAAAAGAATCCAACAGGAAAAACAACAAAAACAGCAAGCATCACTTACAGAAACTCAGGATAGTTTATAACAGATTTGATATAAATTACTCTTCCTTCTTTTTGTTTTATTTGTTCGTTTGATTGTTTGAGACAAGGCCTCAATATGCAGTTCAGGGTGACCTTGACCTCACTTTGTAGCCCACGCTGGCCCCAAACTTGCAGCTGTCCTCCTGCCTCAGCCCTCTGAATACAAGGGTTATAAGCCTACACCACCATACCTGGTTAAATTACTCTTCAATGTGAAAAATTCTAACTAACATTCATCCCAGAATTCTAAATCTAAAGGTGTGGGGGATGCTCCAGCAATAGAAGCATAGAGAGATTTCCAGAGATTTGATAAAATTTTCCCAAATAGACTGACGTACAATGATTATTTTTCTGGATGAAATAAACACATGCATACAAATGAAATATATGACAAAAGAAGTTTTTAAAAGCAAAGAGAATAGACAAAATGAAATTTTAAAAAATGACTACAAAAATAAACAGGAGGGCCAGGGGTTTAGCTCAGCCGCCTAAGTGCCTGCTTGGCAAACATGAGGTCATGAGTTTGATCCCCAGCACCAAAAAACAAACAAACCAAAAAACAAGAATGAAAGTAACAAAAAAAAACATGGGTCAAATAAAAAGCAAATGATAAGACGATGCAGTATATTTAAGTTAACCAGATACCTAATCACATGTAAGGTGGGTGAAGAGATTACATGTAAAGTCAAAGACAGAATTTGTCCAACTGAATTTTAAAAAGAAAATTAGAAAGTGTCTAGGTTGCTTTTCTCTCATTGCTTGGACAAAATAACTGACACTCAAAATTAAGGAAAGAAAAGTTTTTTAAGCTCACATTTTGTGGAGGGTTCAGTCCATACTCAGCTGGCTCCAAAGCAAGGTGACAGGGCACAGGGGCAATGCTTATAAGGTGGCAGAAGACAGCAAAGCAGCAGGAGCAAAACTGGGGCAGAGTAAGCCTCATTTCCTCCCTTAGAGTAAGCAAGCTATTCCTCTCCCCCAGAGAAAATGCAGCACTCACACTGTTTGTGCCATGATCCAAAGTGAGAACCCTGGTCCTCTGCTGAGTTAAACTAAACTTTTCAAGTTGACACAATGTATCCACCATTACCGAAAGAAACACACCTGGTCTACTGTTGAAGGGACATGATACAATGGTAACTGAAAACTATACTGAATATTTAGGCTTTAAAATATATCACGGTAAAAGATACATTGCTGTTGATCCTCCTCAAAATTGTGGCTCTCAGGAAGAACACACATTCCATCATTCTTGTCACTTTCTGAAGCAGTTCAGATCAAAGGCAGTTTGTGATCCAAATTCAGTGACTGGTGCTGCTGAAAGCCATCCAATAGAAAAGCAGGCTTGTAAAAACACAGGCTGTCCTCGTTCAGTTTATTCATGGGATCTGGGACGGTGGTACATCTGGCACTTTCCCAAAGTCAAAATTACCGTGAAAGGTAAATGTTTGGAATGAACTCAGGACATAAATACAGCCAAGACAGCACAACTGAAGACTTGAATAAGGACTTCCAGAACTGCTTCAGAAAGTGGCAAAAATGACAGGATTAGTATGTTCAAAGTGAGGGGGAGAACTTTGAGGAGGATTAGTGACAATATGTCTTTAAAAGTTTTATGTAAACGTGTACAATACTTTTAAATCGTACCTCAAAATTTTCACTTCAAGCATCAGCTAAAACTACTGACTCAGGATACAGGAGAAGCAAAAACTGCCTCCTCAAGATGAAGGGCAGGAAACATTGTCACACACTGGAGTGTGTGACACTGGAGTGCCCTGGTCAGAGGCCTGGGTATTCCAAATGAGGACCACTCAGTGACACACTTCATCATCCCTATTTGTTAGATAATTCAAGAAAACATAAAGTTCTAGTATAAACTAAATTTAATAAACCTTCTTCAAACAGCTGAGGTACTTTTTCCAAATTTGCAACTTTTTTTCTGTTTATGTAAGACATTTTTAAAAAGTTTTAATAAGGCATTTAAACATCTTTTCGAAAATACATGTCTCTTTAATAATTGGAAAGAAGCCATTACTTTTTTATCGCCATCTGAAGCGCAGAGCTAGATAATGAAGTTAAACAAGTACCATGTTCTTCCTTTAAGATGACTTCTTTAAATCTCAATTAAAATTTCCTTGCATTCTTTGAGGAGAAAGTTTAGAAGTTTCCTGTAATTGCTTATATTGAATTTTCCTGTGCTTTACATTTAAAGTCTTGCCTTACAATTAAAATAATCTAAATTACATTTGTGGCTTCACTTACAACGTTTTTCCTGTAATAAGAACTATGTATTAGTTTTCTCTAAAGCACTTAGAAATATGGAATCTGACAGTAAATGCTTCATTTTTTGAAAGCCAAAATCACAAATAAGATGCATACTTCAAATGAAGGATAATATTAGAGAATATAACTGTTAAATTCTAGTTGTATTAATATATTTCCTAAAATAATCATTAGTCTTAATGTACTGAAAAGAAGAAAGAAGCATAGAGTGATACAAAATGCTTGGTTGGAGGTTCCCTATCTGAATTTCTTTTCAGAGTGTGTCCCTAACAACTGGGTGACCCTGTCCAACTAAACTGTGTGTGCAGTTAAGATTTTGGGTTGTTGCAATATCTCTCAGGTTTCTTTTCCATCTGATAATCCTTATGCATAACAAAGTTCTTTATTCTAATTATTCATTTGCCTTATTCAGCATTTAATCTCTTTATCTTTAGGGAATGTATAACTCTCTAAGTACAGATTTTCAAACTTACGTTTGCAGTAAAAATCTCCTACAGAATTTTATTACAGAACAAATAGAGTCCTGCTCCCTTTCCTGTAGCTGTAATTTTGAAGGGATAATGTTGGAACCAGGTGTATGAATTTTTAATCATTATGCTTGTCACTTGGATTAGTGGGCACTGAAAATTTAATTTTAAGAAATTTTGTAATCTCTATTATGTAGTCAAGAGAAGTAGATAGCCTGATTTATGTGAATGACTACAAAAAGAGTTGGACGATTTCTTACATATTTCCATAAGTCATTTGCATAAGTAGACTTTCAGTATCATCAATATGTTAAAGAAGAGAGACAAAGCTGGGATGAAGGTCATGTTTTAGGCTTGAGCAACTACAAAGGTAATAAGGCCTTTCATTTTTGGACCAATTAAAAGTATTAATAAATGGAAAATGAAGATAATACTGAAGAAAATTATAACTTTTGGACGTCCTTGCCTCTGAAGCTGTGCCATAGATTTGTTCTGAAGGCTTCTGGATATATAGGTCTGGTTCTCAGGAAAAGGTCTAGCTTAAAGACAAAGATTTTATATTGATCCTCATGTACACGGTAACTGATGTCTAGAGAAAGGTTACAAAAGAGGCTACTTTTAAAAGGCAACACTTAGACACATAAAATAGTAGACATTCATAGTTAATAGCAATCAGCTAAGCACTTTTGTAGCTACCCTACAAAAAGGATCCTGTATACTTTAAACTGAAAATGATGGGTTTCAAAGCATATTTTTGAGGGTGTTATTTTACCTCATTCACCTGATCTGGCACCATGAACTTCTGACTCTTCCCCAAAATCAAACTGACTTGAAGGGGAAATGTTTTCACCTTGTTTCAGGACACTGAGGCAGCCACACCTACTGACGTTCATGAATGGGATTTCCTGAGATTCTTCAAAAAATGACAAGTAGGATGGGATAAATGAGTCTGAAGTAAGGGTACATATTTTGAGGGGGATTAATGGCAATGTGCCTTCATTATAATAATTTTTGTTGGTCTTTTTTATTTTTTTGGTACCGAGGATCAAACTCATGACCTCGCACTTGACAAGCAGGTGCTAGTACCACTGAGCTAAACTCCCAGACCTCATAACAATTTTTTAAACCTAAATAGTCACAATATTTTCCAATCAAATATTTGAGTGCTCTAAGTATTAAATGAACCATTATAAAAATAAAGTTCTTTAAATTTTGCCTTTTAATTTCTTTTTTATTAACAATAAAAGGCAAAAATTTTAAGAACTTTATTTTTATAACTTGGTTCATTATTAACAATAAAAAAGAAACTAAAAAAATTACAAAAGAGGTTACTTTTTATTGACAATAAAAAAGAAATTAATAAGCAAAAAAAAAAGAAAGAATTGCAACATGAAAACAAACAACAACAACAAAATTGCAAAATGGGAAATAAAAAACGAAAAAAATTGTGGACTGGTGATTAGCATCATGATACAGCCTCTTCAGGACCTGGAATCCAGAAACCTGCAACACAAAACTTTTGGTTGAGAGAAAGAAAGAAGGGGATCTCCGATAATTGGAACGGAAGTGAGAAAACAACAGAGAAACTGGAGAAGAGGAGCACAGCGCCCAGAAAAGGATGAAACAGACTGGAAAGCTGACCCCACCTCTCGGGGAGAGGGATCTGTCTCCACACACACAAGGTACGCCTGGAGGCTTGGCAGCTCCAGCAAGAAGCATCCAGCAGCATCAGCCCTTGGATGCAAAAACATCATGAGGTTTTACCACAAAAATGACTGCCTCTGCATGGCAGACTGGAAAAGGAATCCAGTGCAGTGCCAGCCATATTTGAAAAGACTTAATCAAGAGCCATTTTGGGGAGGGGCTAATTGCTTAGGATCAAGCCACAGGACAACTATTTGTTTCCAGTGTCACCTTATCACAGTTCCTACGTGGGAGATGCCCAAGGCAGTCACGCAGAGTGTGAGGGCCAGAAGTAGACCCCCCTGAGTAGCTGAAGCTCAAGCTGATAGGCTCCAACATGCATGGTCACAAGCGAAGCCCAGCAAGTGTGGCTTTCAGAGGTGGCTGGGCTTTAAAGTGCTGGCACGAAGCCCAGTGATCTGCTAGAACCTCACTCCTCTGCCTACATGCAGTGCAGAGACCAGGGCCTTCCCCAAATACTAGTCTGAGAAAGGAAAAGCCTGGGTCCTGGAATATAAAGACAGAGCAGACTCTAAAGAGGGAGAATACCTCATAATCCCCATGCTATAAAACTAGCTGTGAAATATTGTGACTACAAACCTGGAAGGAAATGATTCATCCAAAATACTAGAGGAAATTTGACACATTTCCTTTTCTTTCTTTACATTTTTTGTTAGTTTGTGAGTGGGGCTTGGTTTTTGGTTTTGTTTTGCTTCTTTTATTCTTTGTTCCTCTTAATTTTTTATGTTTTATTTCTCCACACTTTTGGTTTTTTTATTTAAAGAAAAAAATCAAAACAGAAAAAAGGTAGAAATAATACAGTTTCAAAAAAAAATTAACACTAAGAGATCCGTAGTTGATAAATTACATATTGTCATCTTAGAAATAGTTGTTCAAGTTACAAAATCAAGGCATAAAAAGTGGACAATCAAACATTGACAGTGCAAACCATTCTGTTCAGTGATCCAACAAAAAATTAGTAATATGGTTATCTATCTTATGCACTTATAGATACAATTATATCTTTGAGAGCACTTTCCTTCCCCTTCCTTTTTAGAATATCTATTATACATTTTGGGTCTTATTACTCCTTCAGTTTTTATTAATGTTTACACTAGAGACACGTGATATTTACAAATACAATTCTTATTTATTTCACTTATGAGGATAGTCTCAAGTTGCCTCCATTTACCTATGAATGCTTCAAGATCATCCTTTTTCATAGCTGAGTAATATTCCATTGTATAAAAATACCACATCATTTTCATCCACTCTGTGGTTGATGGGCCTTTTGGTTGTTTCCAAGACTTAGCTATTACAAACTGTGCTTCTATAAACATGGGTGCACATATATCACTTTTACATGAATTTTTCAATTTTTCTGGCAAAATACCCAGAAGGAGAATAGCTGATTGAATGGAACCCCCAATCCAAGTTTTTTGAGGAGTCTCCATACTGATTTCCATAGTGAGTACACCAGTTTACACTCCCACCAACAGTAGAGAACTGTTCCTTTTTCCTCGCAGCCTTGCCAACATTTGTTATTAGTTAATTTCTTGATGGCAGCTATTCTTTCTAGAGTGAGATAAAATCTTGATGCTGTTTAATTTGCATTTCTTGAATGACCAGTGATAGTGAGCATTTCTTCACGTATTTATTTGCATTTGTATATCATCATTTGAGAAATGTATATTCATCTCAGATGCCCATTTTTGGAGAGGGTCTTTGAATTTGGGGGGGCCTGTTGTTTTGTAATTCTTTATATATGTTTGGGACATAAGTAAGTCCTTTGCCTGAGGGATTTGCTGGTTAAAATTCTTTCCCATTCTGTGGGTTTTCTTTTCACTTTGTTGGTGATTTCTTTGGAAGTGCAAAAAATTTTTAATAATATGAGATTGCAGTTGTTGATTCTTTGAAGTATTTCCCATGTGGTTTGTGTTTTGTTCATGAACTCTCTGCTTATCCCTATATCTCCAAGATTTCTACCTAACTTGTCTTCCTGTATATTTAGTATTTCTATTTAAATATTTATATCTTTGATCCATTTTGACTTTTGTTTAATACATAGTGATAGGCATGGGTCTAGTTTCAGTCTTCTGCATGTGGAGAGTCAATTTTTCCAACACCATTTATAAAGAGGCTATCCTTCTTCCAGTGAAAATGTTTAGCCCCTTTGGAAAATATCAGATGGTTGAGTATCTTTGTAGTAGTTTTTGCAACTTCTGACCTGTTCCATTGTTCCTCAGGTCTATTTCTTTGCCAATACCATGTTGATTTTACCACTGTAGTTTTGTAGTATAGTTTCAATTCAGGAATTGAGATGCTTCCTGCCTTACCTTTGTTGCCCAGTATTGCCTTTCTTATTCTAGACTTTTTCTCCATCCAAATGAATTTTAGGAGTGTTTTCTCTAGATCTGTGAGGTATGTTAATGGTATTTTGATTGGGATTGCATTAAATCTGTATAATAGTTTTGGGAATATGGCCATTTTCACAATGTTGTTTCTTCCTAGGCAAGAGCAAAGAATATCCTTCTATTTTCTAATATCCTCTTCAATCTCCTTTTTTAGCATAGTATAATTTTCAGCATATAGGTCTTTTACATCCTTGTTTAGGCTAATATCTATCTCATTTTTTTAGATGCTATTGTGAAAGGCGATATTTCCTTAATTTCTCTCTCAGTGAGTTTTTTGTTTTTGTACAGTAATGCTATTAATTACTGAGTGTTAACTTTGCTTTTTAACTCTAGAACTCTTTTAATGGGGTTTTTTGGGTCTTTTATATGGCATATCATGTCATCTTCAAATAGCAATAATTTAACTTCTCCCTTTCCTATCTTTATTTCTTTTATTTCTCCCTCTTGTCTGATCGCACTGGCTAATATTTCCAGAACTATATTCAATAGGAGTGGTGATAGTGGACATGCTTGTCCTGTTCCTGATTTTAGAGTGAAGGCTTTCAGTTTTTGTCCATTTAGTATAATGTTGACTATTGGTTTGTCATAGATGGCTTTTATGAGATTGAGGTAAATACCGTATATTCTGAGTTTCTGTAGGGTTTTTATCATGAACAAGTGTTGGACTTTACCAAAAGCTTTTCCTGCATCTGTGATTTTTGTCATAGGCTCTGTTGATGTGGTATATTACATTTATTGATTTGCGTATATTAAACCATCCCTACATTCTTGGAATAAGTCCCACTTGGTTGTGATGTATAATCCTCTTGATGACTTGTTGCATTCTATTTGCCAGTATTTTACTGAGAATCTTTGCATCACTGTTCAATTGTGAGATTGGCCTATAGTTATCCTTTTTGTTGGGTCTTTTTCTGGCTTTGGTATCAGAATGATACTTGCCTCCAGAAATGATTTAGAGGGATTGCTTCTCTTTCAATTTCATTGAATAGTTTAAGGAGTATTGGTGTCAAATCTTCTCTAAATTTCTTGTAGAATTCAGTCATGAACTCATCAGGGCCTGGGCTTTTCTTTGTTGGTAAGTTTTAATCATGTTTTTAATTTCAATAGCTGTTATTGGGTTATTCAAAATTGTTATATCTTCTTGTGTTTTGGTAATTCATAAGTTTCTAGTAGTCTGTTTATTCTCTCTGTTTTTTGCACCCTGTGTGAATAGAGATTTTAAAAATAAGTATTCATGATCTTTTGAATTTCCATGGGATCTGTAGTAATTTCTCTCTTTTCAGTCCTTATTGCATGAATTTGAGTTTTTTCTTTCTTTTTCTTGATAAGGTTGGCTAGAGCTTTATCAATTTTGCTTATTTTCTCAAAAAACTAGCTTTTTGATTCATTATTTGTACTTTTCTTAGTTTTTATTGCATTAATATCTACTCTGATCTTGATAATATCCTGTCTTCTATGAGCTTTGGGTTTTACCTGCTGTTCTTTTTCTAGAAGCTTGAGATGGAGCATTAGATTTCTTATATGTGTTTATTCTGTTTTCTTGATATGACAATTTATTGCTCTATATTTCCTGCTTTAGACTGCTTTCATTTGATCCCACAAATTACAGTATGTTGTATCTGCATTTTCATTGGATTATAAGTATTGCTTTATTTCTTCTTTAATTTCATCTGTAACCCACTGGTTGTTCAGAAGGTTGTTGTTTAATTTCCATGCATTTATGCAGGTTTTGCAATTTCTTTTGCCATTAATTTCCAATTTCAGTTCACTATGGTCAGATAATATGCATGGGAATATTTCAATTCCCTTTGCATTTACTTAAGCATGTTCTATGGGCTAATATATGGTCTAATTTGGAGAATGCGCCATGCACAGCTGAGAAGAATGTATATTCTGATGTGGCTGGGTGGAATACTCTGTAAACATCTACTAAGACCATTTGTGCACAGGTGTGATTCAGTTTTATTATTTCTTTGTTGACTTTTTGTCTAGTTGATTTATCTCTTTATGACAATGGGGTATTTAGGTCCCCTGTTACAATTGTTTTCTTGTGTATTTGCTTTTTCATGTCCATTAATATTTGTCTTATATAGTTGGGTGCTCCTGTGTTTGGTGCATATATATTTATAATTTTTAGTTCTTACACTTGAATTTTTCCACTGACAAGTATGTAGTGACCTTCTTTATTTCTTTTAATCATTTTAGGTTTGAAGTTCACATTGTCTGCAAACAGAATAGTTACCCCTGCTTTTTTCTGGGTTCCTATTGCATGGAATACTGTTTTCCATCCTTTGACTTTTAATCTATGAGTTTCTTTTTGAGTCAGATGTGTTTCTTGCATAAAGCATATTCTGGGATCCTATTTCTAGATCCATTCTGTCAATCTATTTCCTTTGATAGTTGAACGGAAGCCATTTACATTGATGGTTATAATTGATATGTACTGGCTCAACTTTGTCATGTTATGTTCCTTTTTTTTTTTTTTTTTCTGATTTTCCCTCTTGTTCAATTGCTTGTCTTGCCTGGTGGATTCTTTCTGTTGTTGTTCTGGAGATTTTAATCATTTTTATCTCTATCTAGTATGCCTTTCACTACTCTTTCTAGGATTGATTTGGTGGATGTGAATTTCTTCAGTTGTGCTTTGTCATGGAAGTATCTTGTTTCTCCACTAAATTTGAAAGAAAGTTTTGCTGGGTACATCAATCTGGGTTGCAAGTTGTTTTCTTTCAGGGCTTGAAATACCTCATTCCAAGCTCTTCTTGACTTGAGGGTTGGTGCTGAATAGTCTACTGTGATTCTAATGGACTTTCCTTGATAAGTGAGTTGTGTCTTTTCTCTTACAGCTTGTAGTATTCTGATTTTATGCTGTATGTCTGGTATCTTGTTATATGCCTAGGTGTAGATTTATGTTGGTTGTGACTGGTTGGCATTCTATATGTCTCACTTATCTGCATTCAGATTTTTTTTCCCCATGGTTGGGAAATTTTCTGCTATTACTTCTGTGTCATTTGCGTTGACTCCTGCATCTTCACTGATGCTTATTAATTTTATATTGTTTCTCTTGGCATCATCTTGAAGCTGCTGGATTGTCACTTCATACTGCTTTGTTATTTTTAAATGTTCTATACTTTCATGATTGCTAATTGTGATCCTGTCCTTAAGGTCAAAATGTCCATCCTTAGCTTCATTTAAACAGTTTTACCACCATGCAATACATTTTTTTGTTTCTTGGATATCTCTTTGAGTTTTTTTCATGGATTCTGCTTGTTTTCTATGTTGTTCATTCAAGGGTTCAATCAGTTTCCCATGCTCCTGTACTTTTTTATGTTTCTTCTCTAGCTATGCTGAGCAATTCGTTTATTAAGTTTGTTATTTCTGTCTTTCTGTGGGAAAACTGTTTCTAATTTGATCTCCTATATAGCCTCATGGATTTGTTTCTTTATTTCACTTGCTATCTTTTCAGAACTTTCTGGTGTGTGACTTTTAAAGTCCTCTATTTCAATGTCTCGTACTTGCTCCTGATGGACTAGATGTTTGAGGTTGCATTTTCCTTCTTTTTTTTTTTTTTTTTTGTCATTTTTACCATTTGGGCTAATATTTGGTCTTTCAAACCCACTAGTCTAAACTGTCATTAGTGTGTATCTTAGCATCCTGCTGTGTGGTTTGTTTGTTCAATTGCTGGGATCCACAATGAAGAGGAGGTCCAGTCACTTGAATTCCTCTTGCAGGGCCTGTTGGGTGAGTCCTATATTCTTCCTAGCTTACTAACCTTGGAGTACTGATGTAAGTCAACCCTTAATTCCTGCTGTTACTGTGTCTTCAGGCTGTTCTAGGTCACCAGATCTCCCTGTTTATAGTGTTTGTCTCAGCTTGGACCCAGCTGTGTTACTGGTGTCCCCTAAGTCCTTTTAATTTTTCTCCAAGTTGGGAAATGACTTATTGGCACCCTCTTTAATCTACCTGATGGTGTCTGTGTAGAGCAAGGACTCACCTACACTTTTGCCAAGCTTGCCAAGGTCCTACTTTTGGAAGGAGCTTCATTATTGCTCTTATTTACCCACTGAAGGTGGCAAACTCTATTCATATTTTAAGGGCAAATTCACCACATTGATGGAAGCTTGCTGAGGTTCTTCTGTTTGGATGAGGGCTTACTGAATTTCCCATCAACCCAGCACTGTTAATCCACTGCAGTCCAAGGTTCTGGGAGGAGGAGTGGGAGCCAGAGATCAACAGAAATACTAGGTCCAAGAGGTGGGATGTCCCTGAGGGCAGTAGGATAGTGAGGGTGCAGAAGTGACTCCTTCTGGCCCATCCCTGTGCCCCACTGGAGGTGCTATATTCCTTAAAACGTTTTTTTGCTGTTGTTACCAGGGATCAAACTCATGACCTTGCATTTGTCAGGCAGGTGCTTGTGCCACTAAGTTAAATTCCCAGCCCCTACTTTTTTTTTGTTTGTTCTTTTCTATTGCTTTTATCTAACTCTGTTAATCTCTTTTTATTTCTTCATAAGATACTTTATCTAATTGTTTTACTTGCCTCTCATCTTCCATTATATAATTTTTAAAATTTTCCTTCTTTCATTCTTCCATTTCCCCTATTTTTATTAATATAATGATTGGTTTTTATTAATCTTTAGCTAGTTAGCTCCATGCTGTTATTGTTGAATGCTTTTCTATTGTTTGTGGATATACAGTTGTTGTATTTGGTAGATATTCACTGTATTTTAATATTTAGTTTGTCCTAGTGTTTATAATTATAGTTTTCTATATTAAGAGTGATACATCATTGGTTTTTAGAGGATTTGAATATTCAGTTTGTCTTTGATATTATTACTATTGATTTTGTAGTTATTGCAAAAGGATTTTTTTGTTATTGCCATGGGAGTATGGTTGCTGCTATTAATTGGTTTTCTCTGTATGACAATATATGGATTGCCTTTATGTTATTAAAAATGCAATCTGTTCCCAGAGGACTGGATACTGGGCCAATTACACTGCACCCCCCAAAAAAATTAATGAAGGTTGTTGAATCTTGGGATAGAGACAAAAGCTTATGATTAATCATGATCAGAGTGCATCACTGAAAAGCACTGACTAACTAGAGATCTCCCATCCAAGTACTTACTAGCCCCAACCCTGCTTTGCTTCTGAGATCAGACAAGATTTCAGGTACATGTAGGGTAATATGGCCACAGATGAGCTCTCCATAGTAAGAACAAGGTCTTTGCAGTGTAAATGACCCAGAAATACAATCCCCCCAACACACACACACACACTACAGAAACATGAGAAGACAAGGTAACAAATGCTTTAAAAAAACCTTCCAGCTCCCCCAGAGCTGCTGTTCTTGTGGCATCAAATGGTAGAAATTCAAAAGGTACATTGGAAGTGACAAGAACACAAATAAATAGAAAAATAAGATGTGGTGAGCTCAAAGAACATAAAATTTAAAAAATAAAGGACAATAAAATAATCATTGAGTTTACAGAAGCTTAAAAACATGAAACATGTTTCATGGATTGCATTTCTTTCCTATGCTGGACACTAAAGATTTAAATATTAGGAGCAGAAGCAGTAAATTGGCTAGAAGAGAGAATATGCAGAAATCTTTAAGGCTTAGGTGTAAGCAGAGACTTCATGAACAAAATTCCAATTGATGGGAAATAATATAAAGAATCAATAACTGGGATTTCATCCTATTTAAAAGCTTTGCACAGCAAAAGAAATCACCAACAAAGACAACCCACAGAGTGGGAAAAATTTTTAGTCAGGGGTCCCTCAGACAAAGGACTAATACCTGGAACATATAAATAATTTTTTTTAAAAATCAGACCGCCAAATTTAATGACCCAATCCAAAAATGGACATATGAGATGAATACATGTTTCTCAGAGGAAGAAATACAAAAAGGAAATAAATATATGAAAAAAAATTTGACATCACTGGTGTAGTGGTTGGTTGATTGTGTCAATTTGAGACACTTAGAAGCTTAACTAAATGGGTTTAGCAACTCTAAGCCCAAGGGTATAGAAGAAAACCCACCCTAGGGTGGGTCATCACCTGGAGGGGTAAAAAGGAAGGAGGAAGGACGAATGCATTCCATTCTTGGGAGAAGCTCAAGTCTTTGCCTTTGGTGGACCTTGTCTCCTGGCTTCCAGTGTAGACTCTTCAGCTTTCTGACACAGACTCTTCAGCCTTCCAACATAGAGCCTTCGGCCTTCTGTCGTGGAGCCATCAGCCTGCTGGTGTGGACTTGCAAGAGACACTAAGATGAACTTGGATTGAATCCTTTGGCCTCCAGTGTGTAGACCCCCTCTGCACAC
Organism: Dolichotis patagonum; assembly: GCA_004027295.1. Lineage (NCBI taxonomy): Eukaryota > Metazoa > Chordata > Mammalia > Rodentia > Caviidae > Dolichotis > Dolichotis patagonum. The sequence goes on along the minus strand of PVJX010028576.1, from coordinate 8,775 downwards.
TTCCTCATCTGACTCTGTGGCTGACCATTGTAAACCAATCTTGTTTCTTTTACATCTGTATATCTTGTGTTATATCTGTTCTCTCTAGTAAAACCCTGACTAATACAACTGGTAATTCAAGAAATGCAAATTGAAATGACACTGAGATTCCATCTGACTCCAGAAAGAATGGCTACTATCTAGAAATCAACCAATAACAAATGCTGGATGGGCTATTGGGAAAAAGGAACCCTTCTCTACTGTTGGTAGGAGTAGAGACAGATGCAACCATTGTGGAAATTAGTGTGGAGATTCCTCAAGAAAATAGGCTTAGAGGTTCCATTCAACTCAGTTATTTCCCTTCTTGATATCATCCCAGAAGAATTAAAAACATCATACCATAGCAATATATATATATATATATATATATATATATATATATATATATGCATGTTTATAGTAGCACAGTTTGTAATAGTTAAATCTTGGAAAGAACCCAAATTCCCATAACCAAGTGATGGATAAAAATGTGGGGATTTTTTAATACAATGAAGTACTACCCACCCATAAAGAAGGATAAACTTGAGACATTTCTAGGTAAATGGATACGCCTTGAGACCACACTCTTTAGTGAAAATATCGGAAATACATTGTAAGTATTGCATTGTCTCCTTGTTGTAAGAAACTGAAAGAACACATAAATACCAAAATGTACAACAGATATTGTGAAATAGGAGGAAATTGTTCAAAAGGAAATAGGAGGAAGGGGGGGAAAGAAGAGAAGAGAAAAGAAAAAAAATAGTATGAGAAGGATAAATTGGAAACAAAGCTTTGTAAATGAGGGCAAAATGAGTTGAAGAGAGGAGGATTGGGGGAAAAAAGAAATAAACATATATCATATACAGTTACAAGCTTCCAATGTTGAATATGATCAATGATGAATATGATTTTTAAATTGTGCCAATAAACTTCATAAAAAACTTAAAACATGAATAACCAGTTTAGCAAAGAATTACCATGAAAAGGTACCAAACAGAAATTTAGGAGATTAAAAGTCTAATGAAATTATGGCCCAATGAAGAGAACAGTGTGAGGACAGAATGTCCAAACCAGAAGATAACCCTAAGGTCAGTGACCACATACCCAAAGATACAATAAAACAACAAAAGAACATAGAAAATGGGTCTAAAATTCACATAAAAAACCTGTATATAAAGTAATAGCATTTGGAAATTTATGCAAATACAAGAACTTAACATACAAATAAGTAAAGCATACAAAACCCCAAATTGCAACAATCAGAAAATAACTTCCCCAAAACGCATTATAGTTAGAATCCTAGAAGTCCAATATCAGGATTGAATTTTAAACAATGTTAGAGAAAAGCACCGAATTATTCATAAAGGTAAACTCACTAGAATTACAGAAGTCTCAACACAATTCTTGAATGCCAGTAGAACTAGGAGTTAACTGTTTCAAGTCATAAAAGTAAACAGCTTCTAACCCAGATTGATATATTCTACAAAGCTCTCATTCAAAATTGCTGGAACAGTAAGTTATTTTCATGACCAAGTGGAGCTTAAGAAATTGATGGCCACCAAACTAGTGCTCCTAAAACTTCTCAAGGATATTCTACAAAGAGACAAGGGAATCAACAATGCCAGAAAGCCTAATAGAATGAATACACCAAGCAGTGTGAGTCATTAACCAGCAGAAAAAAAGTGCATGTGTGTGTGCATGGTGGGGGGGGATTCACTACAGGAGAAGAATACAATGAAAGGAATAAGTCAATAGTACAGTACTTACTCTCAGTGTGAATGGTTTCAATTCCCCAATCAAAAATACAGTGGCATAAAGGATCAAGAAACAAAAAGAGAAGAAATATATTTAATTAAAAAGAAAATTCATAGACTAAAATCAAAGAATGGGAAAACAAAATTCCATACAAGGAGAGCACAAAAATGAGTAGGAATAGCTATCCTATTTTCAGAAAAGGGGATTTTAAGTCAAAACTAATCAAAAGAGACAAAGTAGGTAACTATCTATTGGTTAAGGTAACAAATCAACAGAAAGTGATTAAAATCATAAGCATTTTCACCAAACACTGATGTGCACAACTTCATAAAACACACACTACTGAACATAAAGATAAGTGTCAACCCAATTAAAAGATGGACAGCCATACCCAACAATCACAAATAGATTGATTAACTAAGCCAAAATCAACAAAGAAATATTCAGGTGAACCAAACCTTCATAAAAATGGACTTAATAGATACCTGCAGAGTGTTCTACCCTCCAAAAATCATAATACACATTTTTCTCAGATCATACACTAGCCCATTAAGCATGCTTAAGTAAAAATAAAAATATCAAAATTATCTCATACATATTACAAGATCATAGTGCAATGAAATGAGAAAACAATTTTTAAAAACAACCAATATTGTGCACACCAATGGAAATTAAACAATAATCCCTTGAATAATCAATGGGTCACAGAAGAAATTAGTTCCTAGAATCTAATGATAATCCCTGGATAACATAACAGAACATATGGGCCACAATGAAAGAAGTCTTAAGCTAAGAGCTATAAATGTCCACAACAGAAAAACAAAACAAGCTCTCCAAAGAGTCTAATGATAAGAAAAATAACAATCCAAATCCAAAGCTAGTACAAAGACAGAAGTTACAAATATCAGAGCAAAAATTAAAGAAAATGAACATGAATAACAATAAATAACCAATGAATTGAAGAGCTGATTATTTAAATAAAATGGATAAATCTAATTTAACAAAAAAGGGGTGAAAGGAAAGACCCATATTAATGCTAATAGAAATGAAAAAATCATCACAATACAATACACAGCACTGAAATCAAGAAGAATATTAGTAACTACTTTGAATACCTGTACTTCCAAATTGGAGAATCTACAAGACCTAAATTCCTAGGAACATATGAACAAAAACGGAACCAAGAAGATATTAAAACACAGAATAATCCAATAACAGGCAATGAAATTGAAAAAGTAGTAGAAAGCTTGCCAGGTAAAACCTAAGACCCCATGTATTTATTGTTGAATTCTACAAGAACTTTAAGAAAGATCTAACATAAATATTTCTCAAACACTCTAATGAAACCAAAAGGGATGGCGTATTCTCAGAGTCATTCCTCAAAGCTAGCATTACTGTGTTTCCAAAACCAGAGAAGGGCCCAACCAAAAGAGACAACCATAGGGCAATCTCTTTAATGAACATAGAGGTGAAATTCCTCTACAAGATACTGGCAAAAAAGAATGCAGCAAATCACCAAAAATATCATTACCAAGTAGTCTTTATCCTGTAAGTGGTTCAACATACACAAATCAGTAAATGTAGTACATTATATAACAAAAGCAAGGACAAGAATCACACAACTATCTCAATAAATGCAGAAAAAGACAAAATCCAAAATCTTCCAGGAGGCTGAGGCAGAGAGATCACTCTGAGTTCAAGGCCAGCCTGGGCTACGAAGTGAGTTCATGGCCAGACTGAACTGCATAGTGAAACCCTGTCTCAAAAACAAGAAAGAAAAAAAAAAGGAAAAAAAGAAACAAATCCAAAATCTATTCATGATGAGGAAAAAAAAAACATGAAGAAAGTCATTATAGAAGAACCTTATATTAGTCTGAAAAAAAAGCCACTTATTACAGCCAGACTGCCAACATCACATTAAGTGGAAAAGACTGAAAGCTTTCCCTGTAAAATCAGAAACAAGACAAAGATGTCCACCATCTTCACTCCTGTTCAATATAGTACTTGCAAAATTAGTGAGAGGAAGCAGACATGAGAGAAAGAAATAAAAAGGATATGTCATTGTTTAAGGATGACATAATCTTCTACATAGAAGAAAGGCCAAAAAAATTCCACTAAATGATGCCTAGAATTAATAATACAACACTGTAGCAGGATAAAATGAACTAGAAAAATCCAGGAGCATTCCTGTACACTAATAATGATCTCACCAACAAAAAAAATTAGGAAAACAATATCGTTCACAATAGCATAAAAAATTAAATTTCTTAAGAATTAATCTAACAAAGGAAGTGAAATAAACCTCTACAACTGAAACTGTCATACTGTGGAAAAGGAAAACAAAGAGAACAATATAAATTGAAAAGCTATAGTCCTGTTCCTCCATAGGCAGAACCAATAATGATGATAATTCCAAAATTGGTATAAAGATTTAACACAATCCTACTCAAAATACAAACAGTATTACTCAAAACACTAGAGAAAATAATTCTAGCCCATTAGAAACCCAGACTAGTAAAGGCAATCTTGGGCAACAACAGCAAAACAGGAGACATCACAATCCCATAATTCAAGTTGTGCAACAAAGGAACAGGATTAAAACAAAAATGTGCTGGCACAAAGCCAGACATAGAGAACACTGAAGCAGAACGGAGGATACAGAAACTACCCTAAGCACATTCAACCCTCTGACAGTTGACAAAGGCTCCAAGAACATGCTGAAAGACAAGTAGTCTCCTTGACAAATGGTGCTGGGAAAACTGGCTATTTCCCTGCAGAAAATTGAATTTTTCATCCTATACTAAACTAAAATCAAAAAAATTGTTCTAAATATTAGAATTGAAACCCTGATTTTTCTGGAACATAACACAGTAAAGCCCTTGGAGACAGAGGCATAGATAAGGACTTCTGATTGGAAAACCAAGAAATTGCAATAAGAACTAACCAATGGGATCACATCAATTTTTAAAGTCTCTATACAGCAAGGGAAATAACCAACAGAATAAACAGCCAACCTCCAGGATAGGAAATCTTTTTTCAACTATTCCTTAGACAGAAAACTAATATCTACAATATACAAAAAGTTTAAAAAAATAGATTCCCTCAAAAATAAAAGGTCCAATCAAAAATGGCCAACTGAGTGAGTAGACATTTGTCAGAAAAAGCACAGATGGCCAATAAATATATTTTCAAAAGAAAGGCAACATTTTTGGCCATTAAAGTTACACAAACTAAAACAACTTTGAGATTCCATTTTTCTTCAGAAAAAATGGCTACCACCAAGAAATCAAATAATAAAAAAAACTAGAGATGCTGTCGGGATAAAAGAGTCCTTTTACATCATTGATGAAAATGTAAACTAGTATAATCATTAGTGTAGAGATTATTTTTTTAAAAACCAGGAAAATAGAAATTCACTTTGACCTAACTATTCCTTTTTTATGTATTTTCCCCAAAGAGTTCACAATATCATGTTACAGTGATCATACTAACCTGTGTTCGTAGCAGCGAAGTCATAGTAGCTAAATCGAAGAAGCAGCTTGTATGTCCATCAATAGATGAATGAATAAAAATGTAGTATTTATACACAATACTACTCTGCCACAAAGAAGGATAGATGAGTCATTAGAATGAAAATGGGTGCACCTTGAGGCTTAAGGGTGATGAAAGAAATCAGACACAAAGGTTTAAATATCACATTTTCTCATGATAGGGACACCAAAAATACAAATAAAAGCAAAATAAAAGAAATATAACAGGAATCAGGGAGACAGAACTTTTACAGAAGGAAATGGTACCAAGAGAAGGAGGCATAAAAAAGGAAGGGGATGAAAAGAGAATTAAAATGGGTTATGTATATGTACCAACTCACCACAAGCAATGTAATTATTATGTGCTTAAACATGTACCAAATTTTTTTTAATTTGCAGAATAATCAAACATCATTTGATCAAAAAGCCTAACATTATATCACTTTCTCTCAGCCTTTCTTTTGTTGGATGTGTGAACACTGTCATGTTTATTAATCGGTAAACCAGGGTAATAAAACTGTTCAGATATTTATTTCCAGCCAATGAAGATTAGATAACTTAGATTGTCCATCTTACTGATCACTAACTGAAAAGTTTTGCAGGCTTACTTTTTGTTGTTTGAGGACTCTCCATGCTAGTGATTACACTTGTGTACATTTCCACCAGTGATGTAGAAGGGTTCTTTTCAGGCATCAGAGAGCAAACAGGAATGAAATCTTCAGGGAGGAAATTCAGGAAGGACTGTACTGGACTTGAGGGCTAGTGTTTAGACAAGGTCACTACTGATTCTGGAAAAGGTACTCCAAAAGGAGCAAACTTATCAGTGCCTTCCAGAACCAAATAAGGTTACAGGAACAATCTAGATATAATAAAAAGCATTGCTTGGTAAATCTACCATTTGGATCATGGAGGGCTGCTCTTTATTATCCCTACAATAGGTGTAAATTAAACTAAAACTGCTATTTCCCCTAACCCCTGCCAGTTTAAACCACAAATACTTAGAAGATGATGTCATGCTAGGTCTTAAATTATTGCTACAGCTTTTCATTTAGACTATCTCTCACTGAATGAAATATAATGGGTCAAATGTAAAGAAAACATCACAAGAAGAGAAGGCAAAATAACAGTTGATACAAATAAAGAACTTATGAAACAGACTTTAAAATACCTCAGATTGTTACATTCCAAAAGTTAAGGTTAGGAATTTTGTTATAATACCAAATGAGTTTAAACTATAATAATTGGAGTTACAGATTCAATATATGAGTATGAAAGCAGGTTAGATATAGCTGGAGAGAAAAACAGTATACTAAAATACAGATCAGAAAAAATACACTCAATGAGTATTAAAGGTCAAAAGGGAAAAAAAGAGAAAATAAAAAGTGTAATAATCATAGGAAGCAGAATAAGAAGGTATTATCTATGCATTATTTGAGCTCAAAAGAAAAGCATGGAAAGGATCAACCAGAAGAAATATTTGAAAATGTTATACATGAGCGTTTCACAAAACTTTTTAAAAATTGAATCACAGGTTCAAGAAACTAATAATGATATGGTACAATGCATTAATAAAGAAATGACTGAGATTTCTCATATTCCTGAAGGAAAATTATTCTGTATTGTGACATCTATTTACTATAACAGAAGTGGAGTACGTTATTTCACCCATTGAATTTGGTCTGACCTTGTGACTGGTTTTAACTAGTATGAATGGGAAAGAGGTTTTGGTGTGAAGTTTTGAGTTTTGGCTCTTTGAAACATTGGATCACAATATCTTGCTGCCTACAAATTGTTATGTGAAAAAAAATTGAGGCTAGAGTCCTAGATGACGAGAGACTCTATGGAAAGAACGGCCAGGTGAACAGCCAGCGCCTATGAAATTATGACTATGCAGCCCTAGTCAAGTAAACCAGTGGCCGCGGCTGCATATACTTGGAGGACAAACAGAAGAACAATCCACCTGAATCCAGACCAAATTACAGACCCATGGAAACATGAGCAAAGAAATAGTTTATTAGTTTATTATTTTAAGGCACTAAACTTTGGGAATAATCCATAGAAAACTGAAAAAGAAATTAACGTCTGTGTTCACTTTTTACTACCATTGAAAATGTTTTAGATAATTAATTCATTTTTAAAGAGGATTTATTTTGGCCCACCGTTTTGGATGTATGAGTCTGTGATCAATTTGAGTTTTTGCTTTTGGGCTTGTGGCGGGGCAGCATGTTATATTTAGGAGCAATGGTACTTTAGTTCTTGGTCACCTCATGACCAAGAACTAAAGAAGAGAGAAAGAAGGACTCTGATTCCATTATCCCCTTCAAGATAATGTCCCAAATGCATGGGAGATCATACACCAGGGCCCAATTTTCAAAATTTTCAGCCAACTTCCAATAACAGCCACCCAAAGACCAAGCCTTTAGTAGAGAAACCTTTGGGTGACATTCTGGATCTAATCTATAGCAATATCTAAAATAAGTTTCTAGTTTAATAAAACAATAATATACACATGGCTTTGGAATGTGGTATTGTGTGAAAACTAGAAAAATTGTGGAGTAAACTTACAATGTAATCAGAAAATGCAATGAGGAAACATTTATAGAGGATGGAAAATGTCTGACTTGGATTATTCAGTGGCAAGTACAATTACCTGAAATAAGCTGGACGATATTAAATACTGAATGAATTTGTGGGTCTATATTGAACGTTATACACTAATAGGAAAGTGTCTGTTTGCAAGTCCAAAGAAACTACAGAGGATTAAGTACTTATAAAATAAAACTATTTTTCACCTTCTCTTCTTCCATACTACAAAAGTATTATAAAAAATAACTGGTATCAGAATAAGAATAAAATCTTAAATTTGGTCTAAGGTACAAAGTTGAGACCTACATCAATTTAAGAATGGGGCTAGTAAACACTTTTAGCTAGGCAGAAAATTTTTGGCTGCTTTTCTCTCAGCTGCCCAAGATAAGGTAGAGGAAGACATATATAGATGTTGAAAGTATAGATGTTCCTTAATTTAGAGTAGATATGTCCACAAACCCATTGTAAATTGGGATTAACGTACTTTGAAACTGCATTTAGCATGTCTAACTTACTGAACACTGTAGCTTAATAACACATTACATTGCCAGCTATTGTTTGTGTGTTCACCCTCTTTATCATGTTCTGACAGACAGCTATGGTTCACTGGTGCGTTGAAAGAGCGTATCTTATTTTATAATTGTGGCCTGGGAATAGATCAAAATCTAAAGTCCAAAGTAGGGTTTATATTGAGTGCATATTGCTTTCACAACTGCATAATATTGAAAACTCATTAAGTAGAATCATTATAAGTCAGGTACCATCTGTAACAGTACCTCTGACTTTGGGAATTTGTATTATCACTCCGTAAGATTTAAAGGAACTCCACAAAATTTTAAGAAAGTCGTATTAAAAATACACAGCTTGTTTGTTCTGAAAGAGACTA
>PVJX010028575.1:8497-23838 GCA_004027295.1 Dolichotis patagonum | reverse complement strand
CTGGAAACCCTATGAAACCAGAATGTGGCATTCTAGTTTATCATTCACTTTTTTTTGATTCCCCAGACAGACAGACAGATAGACAGACACCCACCCATCTGTCTCCTTCTTCTTTGGTGGAACAGAGCAGTGAGGGCTGATTTTTCTCTCGTGTGTGTGTGTGTGTGTGTGTGTGTGTGTGTGTGTGTGTTGTTAGGGTCCCAGAAAAAGTAGAGAGGGAGAGAGTGAACAGATGAACAGGGCATCAGGCAATGAGTGTGTCGTAAGCCCTGTCTGTGATGTCTATCTCTGAGGCCTTTCTCTCTGTGTCATGGTTGAGTGCTGCATCTTCACCAGAGGCTGGGTTCGCAGTTCCGCCCTCTAGTGACCATGACATGGAATAGGCGGAGGCCTCAGAGCTCACAAAAAGCTGGGAGGGAGGGAGCCAGTGAAAAGAGACACAGGGCCGGGAAAAACAGCTCAGAAACAGCCAAAAAAGACCACGGAAACACATACACACACACACACACACACACACACACACACACACACACAGTAAGAAACATAGCAAAGAAAAGGGTATGGGGCAAGGTCGAGAGAGAGAGAGAGAGAGAGAGAGAGAGAGAGAGAGAGAGATTTGCAAAAATACACAAGGGGCCCTGCAAACAAAAACAGAGAGAACCTGAAGTGGGTTCCTGAATGATCTATGAGTCCAAGCTGCAGCCAGGTGGATAGATACATTCCACTGAGAGTTTAGTGAGCTGAGCTGAGCTGAGCTGAGCAGAGCAGAGCAGAGCTGAGCTGACCTAAGCGGACCTAAGGTGAGCTGACCTGAGCTTGAGCTGTTATGGTGAGGGTTCTGCTCTGCTCTTTCTTCTCTACTTGACTCTCTGCTCTCTGCTTCGCTCTCTGCTTTCCTCTGCTCTGCCCAACTCTCTGCTATTGCTGTGCAAATGAGAGGAGCTGAGCTGAGCTGAGCTGAGAGAATCTCCCATGGATTTTTGGCATGCCCTGTGTTTGTTAGGGTGAGGATGGGAAATGAATAATGCATGCATTGTCAGGATGAAAATTGGGAAAGGGGGCATGTGTGTGTTCTTAGGGTGAGTGGTCCAAATACAGGGCACTGGTTTTGGCAGTGCAGTGCAGTGCAGTGCAGTGCAGTGCAGTGCGGAGATCGAGAGACATGGCGTCAGTGATGCTGAACCTTAGCAGCAAGTGGAAACCTTAGGGTTAGGCCCTCTCTCCCTGAGTGATCTTCCATGATTTACAAGGCTTTGGAACCCAGAACCCCAGAGAAAGGCAAAGAGAGAGACATCTTGCATGGAAAGAGGGAAGGAGAATCTTGCCATGATTTGGGGGCTGGCATGTGTTTGTTAGGGTAAGTGTAAGGAATGAGGCGAGTGTGTGTGCTGTCAGGCTACTGGTGAGGCTCATGGGAACGCAGACCCTCTCTCCCTGAGTGAATTTTCAATGTTTTATGAAGCTTTGGAACACAGAACTGCCAAAAATGCTTAGACAGAGAGACAGGAAGACATGCAGTTGGAAACAACTTTGGCTACCTAGAATCTGATATTGTTTTCTGTTTGACACTGACATTGTTTTCAGAACTTGTCTGAGACACATGGGTCATATTAGCCACAGTCAAACATCACTTGGAGCTCAGAAACCTGGCCCTGAAACCTAAAAGCCTAACCCTAACCCTAACCCTAACCCTAATCCCAACCTTAACCCCTAACCCCCTAACCCTAACCCTAACCCTAACCCTAACCCTAACCCTAACCCTAATAAGTGGATAGATATCAATACACTAGCTTTGCCTCAGAAAATTCTTAGCCTTACTTAGGGTTTTATTTTGTTTAAAACTCTTTTTATCCATGAGAGGAGTATGCACTGCTTTTTAATATTAATTGTGTTTGTATATGATTGTGAAAACAAATAAATATCAATTTATTTTTTAAAAAATCAAACATAACTTTATTCAACATTATTATTTTATCCAAATAAACTATTTTTTCCATATTGAATGACAAATAAGTATTTTACTAGTCTGATGTGGGGAATATCAGAAACTATTTCTCAAAAAGCATCATTAATATAATGCTGATTGAGTTTATATTTTAAAATTCAGTCTCTTCTAAAGATAAACAATTACTGTATAGGTGAAAATCTTAGCTTCATCAGTACTATCGTATGTAATGCACGAAACTTAAATAGAATTTCACTGAGAAGCAAAATCTGAAGTCAAGGCTGAAGACATGTTTTTTCAAAGGGCATGTGTTTTAAGGTGCCTGATTAAGAATTAATGGTAAATATTTATTTATATTCATTCATTCATTCATTTCATGGTGCTGAGAATCCAACTGAGAACCTTGCACTTGCCAGATAGGTGCTGTACAAATAAGCCATATCCTTGACCACAGTAAGTATTTTAATTTAAAACTATAAAAGCAAAAATTGGTGGAAAATATTCAGTGTTAGCTTTTTGGCAAAATCTACTAGTGCAACAGCTTATCATCAGGTCAGGTTACCACTGCCATGGATGGACTCTAGGCACTTCATTTGTACTGGTTTTATATTACATTTACAGGCTGATTACGAGTGTCACATTATACACATACAGTCTTTGCATTGAAATTGAAGTCTCCCTCTTATAAAGGAAGAAATTGAGAGGATAATTGAGACTATTAAATGCAAAATATTTTAATATTGTTAAACATTATTATATTTGCTCAAAATTTACTGAACTGTTTTCCTTAATATTTATATACTGCTTGGCAAATAACATTCATGCTGTTATTTATATATTTTTTTAAATTTTATTTAAAGGGGAAAAAAAGCAAAACAAAAAAGGGTGAAAATAATACAGAATTTTAAAAAAAAGCAAGAAATCACTAGTTGATAAATTGCATATTGTTCTCTTAGGGATAATTGTTCATGTTACAAAATTAAAGCATACAAAGCAGACATTCAAAAAGTGAAGCTGCAAACAGTTCTGTTCAACTATCCAACAAAAATTTAGCAATACAATTATCAATCCTACACACTTAAACATATATGCAATTATATCATTTAGAGCACTTTATTTTCCTCCTGTTGCTTTTTAAATCCATTATCTGTTTAGTTATACCATGTTTAAACTTGCTCAGTACCTTACTGATCTGTTTTGTTGTTATTTCCCTTTTAATCACCTTATGTAATTCTGGGGTTTTTTTTTGAAGGTAGTAGAAATACAACAGAACAAGACAAAACAAAGCCAATTGAGACAGTGCAGTGAATTTGATACAGAACCTCACAGCAAATTACCTATATAGCAGTAATAGATACCTTCGTATATCTCATTATCTTCACAATAGTTGTCTAGTTAATTAAGTATAGCAAAATCAAACCAAAGACAGAACATTATAAAATAAATCAAAAGAGAATATTGAATAGAGCAAAACAAATAATCATAATGAAACAAAACTGAAAACAACACTTGCATTCAAACAGAAGATAGAGGAGAACCCCTATAATATTTGCTATGTTGCATACAGTCGTCCTGCCAAGAGATGCTCAGACCTCCATCCCCACTTGCTAACAGGGGAGTGGGGAGGGTTGGGGGGGGTTGGGATGTTTCATTCCAAGCCCTTGCACAGGTAGGTTCAAGAGACATTACAGTGTCTCCTCCTGGCTCACGCCAGAGAAAGGCACTTACCAAGAGGGTGGGCAAATTGCTTCTTTGTGCAGGCTCCTGGATTCCACCATGTCCATGATCAGGTCTCTGGGGCTGTTATTTAGGTAATATATAAGAATATGTCTAGGAATTACAAAAAAACTTCATATTCTATTGTGAATCTTGCAAGGATATGCATTGAAGATAAGGCATGTTTCTCCATGAATTTGTGCTGAAATAGATGAGAAAATTGACATGCAAGACAAAGACATGTTACTCTATGGTGACAAGAATATAAATTTGATCCAAATTTATCTCCCTGAAGACTAAATTTCTGTCTGGAAAGTTCATAGAATTGGACAAAATGATTGAATTAGACAAATTTAGAAAAAATGCCTACCTTCAATCATGATGTTAATAAGTACATGTCCCATCAAATGTCATATCCTGTATTATGGGCAAACAGTACAATATTCCCCAGTGCAGAACCTTTACAATTATTTGTTTATTAGGTGTATTTGTTTAATAGGTGTAGGTGGTTCTTTTTTCTCTAGGATTCTTGAATGAAATAAATCAAAACTAGTTAGTTCCTCAAATAGAATATGATCATTACACTATTCAAGAAACACTTGTAAGTATGCTTATGAATTGTGTCATTTCAGGTAATGTGTGTTTTTTACTACACTGGACTATGGAAAAAAGGCATAACATCACTGCCTTTATTCTTCTGGGACTCTCCCACAACAAGAACATTGAAGTCTTCTGGTTTGTGTTGTTTTTATTTTGCTACATTGCTATTTGTCTGGGAAAAGTGCTGATAATAATTTCCATCACCTGCACATGGCTAATCGACAAACCCATGTACTTCTTCCTCAATTATCTCTCACTCTCTGACCTTTGTGATACATCCACAGTCACTCCCAAGCTGAGGACTGACTTACTGTCAGACAGAAAGATCATTTCCTACACTAACTGCATGGTGCAGCTCTTCACCACCCATTTATTTGGCAGCATTGAGATCTTCATCCTCACAGGTATGGCCTATGACTGCTACATGGCCATCTGCAGGCCACTGCACTACTCAGTTATCATGAACAGGCAAAGGTGTAACTGGATCATCATGGCTTGTTGCTCTGGGGGATTCCTACACTCTGCCGGTCAGTTCCTTCTCACCATCTTCTTACTGTTATGTGGACCCAATGAGATAGATCACTACTTCTGTGATGTGTACCCTTTGCTGAAATTGGCTTGTTCTAACTACACAAGATAGGTCTCTTAGTCATGGCTAACTCAGGCTTAATTGCTTTGGTGCCCTTTATTGTCTTGATGTTGTCTTAATTTTTCATACTGCACACCTCACAGGAATACTCTGTGGAGAGCCGCAGCAAAGCCCTTTCCACCTGCAGTTCTCATCTGACTGTGGTGGTCCTGTTTTTGCACCAGCATTATTCATTTACATTAGACCTGACACAGCATTCCCAGAAGATAAGGTGTTTGCTCTTTGTTACACCATCATTGCCCCATGTTCAACCCTCTGATCTACACACTGAGAAACATGGAGATGAAGAAAGCCATGAGAAAAGTTTGGTGTCATCAAGCCCTAGTGAAAAAAAGTTTCTGAGTTATTACTGGTTCTGTGAGACCCAAGTACTACTAAAACCATTCTCATTGTTTGGAAATATAAATGGGCAAAAACTAAACACCTTCTTTCTGGTGCTTTCTGTTTCTATATTGACACCACATCAGCAAATTCAGGGGTATTCTAATTCATATCTCATCTGTTTTCTTAATTGTTAAGATTACACATGTTATGAATTACCAAATTTATTTTTAAAATAAAGTATTTTAAGATATTTTCCTGCAAAATAGATTCTGCACTTTAGTGCCCTAAAGTGTCTTAACTGAATATAATATCTTCAATTTTTATCATTTCTTATTGAAATATATGACAATATAGCAAAATGTATGTGACTTTTTGCAAATTGAACACTATCCCATAAACAGCACCCTGAGTAAGAACAGCCATTATTTGTACACAAGAAGACCTCCTCATTTCTCTAAATAATTCATATATCCCAAAGTTAATCACAGTCATCATCTTTAAAATCAATGAGTTTTACCTGATCTGGTACTTTGTAGAATAAGACCGATACAGGTCACAAACACTTTTGTGACCTGTATCATTTTTTTTGAAACAGTCTTTTTTCAGGTTTGTGGATGATGTGATTTTTTTATTGATGTGATTTTGTAACTAGACATTTGTGAAGTTTCTATTTAGTGATTTTATGTATACTGCTGTTTTGCACATTTTGGAACATGTCTTGTTGAATACAGTATATGTCTTCTATTGTTTCTTCATTGTACTGTAAATAAGAAAGTGTGTGAAGAAAATGAATATTAACATTAATACTTTTCCCTAATATAGTTCTGCTATAAATATAATATATTAAAGTTTAAAAAATATATAATGATTGATAGGCAAATGCTAGAATGAGTTTAATAAAAGACTTGAAATAAGTGAAACTTCCTCGTACTTCTAACATCTATGTACTATGATATGGGATATGATATGCAGCTAGATACTAGTTGCCTATCAATTATAGATACAAATTTCTGAAACCAGGCATTACCTCATGAAGCTAAAAATACAATATAAATAAAAAGCCCTCTTGTGAATATCTTACTAGGCTATGTTAGCTAGATTAACAAGTATGTAGTCACTAATAAATTTTTTCAAATGAGATTTTCTCTGCAGCAGTTGAGTTAGGTCATAGTGGGCCTTGGATGTGGAGTTTGAGGCCATGTTTTCCACTCACTGGTTCTCAGTGAGCCCAGTATGGAAACCAAGGCAGACCTATTCCCAGAAAGCACAGAATCCCTCTGACACAAGGCTTTGGCCCAGGACTCCCTGGCAGCTTTCCTGAACTTCTCATATGTACACAGAACCTTGTCTCCTGTCTTCAGCTGATATCAGATTTGCACCACCACCTGGCAGCCCCAGCACCCTCCCTCTTTCCTCCACAGGGCCCCACCACAAACTATGCAAACACTTGATTATGTTTTGGCATCAGCATCTAAGAAGGTCTGGGTAAACACAGAGATCAAAGACAGAAGCAGGGTCCTCAGTGACAAGAGGCAGACAGCAATGCAGCTATGAGATGACAGTAGCTTGGGGAAGATTGGAGACAATAGGCAGAGAGAATCAAATTTTTATTGTAACATGGTATCTCTAGGAAAGCCCTAAGACTCTTGGACCTGGAAAACAAATCTTTCCAATGGACATTTCTAGGCGTGGACGCTCACAGACAGGGTGGGTGTGAAAGATGCTAATGAAAGATGATAAAGTGAGGTAGAAATAGGGTAGCTGTAAAATCACAGGCTGAGTAGCATTTATTCAATAGGAAGTGGTTTTGTGTCTTGTTTGCTTTTTCATTAATCACTGAAATCAGTGCAATAAACATATATATTTTTTCTTGAGATGCTTTAAATTTCTGGTTTTAGATCTCTACAAAATTTTTTCCTTCCTCATTAATGTGTATCAAGGCATACTGTGAATAGCAGTTTGATAGGTAGTTCATCATTTCAAACTTTTTGTTTTGATCAGTAGAGTTAAAGTAAGCATAAATTAAAATCATTTTGATAGACACATGAAGATATGGAATGGCCAACTTGGAACTGATCAGGGTTGAAAATGTTATTTCCAGGTACCCTTGTGTCTTAGTCACTTTTCACTCATCACTGAGACAAAATAGCTGATGCCCAAAGTTGAGAAAGGAAAGGTTTATTTCTTACAGTTTTTGGAGGTTTCAGTCCATACTCAGTTGGCTCCAAGGCAGGGTGGCATGGCGGGGCCGCAGTTCATAGTGGCTGCAAAACAGCAAGGCAGAAACCGGCAAAAGAGAGAAACACCTTCCTGCCATTACATCACATTCTGACTCCTCCCCTAGGTGGGTGTAGCACTGACACCCCCAATCCAAGCACTAGACAATTAACCAATCACAAATGCACAATGCAAATACATGAGGCCTGGGGGCCACAGACATAAACCATGATATTCCACCTCTGGCCCCCAAAGACTCATGTACAGCCTTTATACAAAAGACATTTAGTCCATCTCCAAAAATTGCCAAAGTCCTAATATTTTCAGCATTGCTGAGAAGTCCAAGTCCCAAGTCTCCTCCAATATCTATGGCAAACTCTTAACTGTAACCCCCTGTACAAGTGAAATAAGGTTAAACATTTCTGGAATGCAAAGGCACAAAATAAACATTACCATTCCAAAAGTTACAAATGGGGGAATATAAAGCATTGGAATATAAAGCAACTCCAACATTCAGCAGGGTGAACATTAAGTCCTAGAGTTCCATGCTCAGCATTTGAAGCAATCTGGTTGCAAGTTCAAAAAGGCTTGGGTGATTCCACCCCCATGGCACTTTCAGGGATTTCAGCTCCCGCAGCTTTTGTCTTAAACCTTCTTTGCTTAGTTTTTGCAGCTTTCCTTGGATGATCCACGTTCTTGGCTTCTCCAAACTTATGGGGTCTCCATTGCACCTTTGGCTTCACCCTTACATCTTTACAAATTGCCCTCTCAGAGGCACACTGCTTGGCCTCCCAGGCCCTTTGCAATCAAGGTGGAAGCCTTCTTACCCTCAGAATTTGTGCATTTTCCTTGCACCATGTGGATGCCCCCAAGGCCTGCTGCCAGCTGGAGCAGTAACCAGGCTTTTCTCTGTCTTGGCTATAGGGGTCAATTGCCTAGATCACTGGGCTCTGTGAACCAAATTGTGAAGAAAAGCTTTTCTATATTGCCGCCATTCTGGAACCTCATGTAGCTGCCGCCATTCTGGAACCTCATGTGGCCTCCCATGCCATTCTGGAGCATGGTGCTCTGAAGCTTTCTCATCTGAGAAAATTCTTTCACCTTTGCAGTTTGGAGGCTGCAAAGGGTGAAGACCTGCTGCTTCCTGGGATGCCTGGTGGCCATTGTTCTTATCTCTCTGTTTCTTCTCAGCAATCCAAGTCTCGGCACTATCTTTACAATCCACAGCTTTACTGGAGTTTTCCCTCTGGCCAAACTCACAGTATTTTAAATTATCCTGCTGGGCTCTTTGTTCTTGATTTTCAACATAGAGCTGGCTAAAAGTCCCCAACAATAGCCATGCCACAGCCTCAACAGTTGACTGCCTTGAAATTTCCTTTGCCAGATTAATCAGTCTATTACCCTTAATCTCAGTCTCAGGCAAAGTCTCTAGGCATGAGCAAAATGCAGACAAACTTTCTGCCAAGCCATAACACACATCATAGGGAGTCCAACAACCAATACTGTCTTCCTTTCCAGCAGAAACCTTGCAACCTGGTCTTTACTATCAGGCTTTCTATCAGCCTTCTGGCCTCTTGAGCTCTGACCAGAATCTCCTCTACAGAACAACCTAAGTTGCTCCAGCTCTGTGCATCCAGGCAATATGTCCGAACCTTTCCAAACTTTGCCCACAAGCCATTTCCAAAGCCTCTTGAAAAACATGGTCAGGTATAGTCACAGCAATGACCCCACTCTTGGTACCTAATTCTGTCTTAGTTACTTTTCACATCACTGAGACAAAATACCTGATGCCCAAATTTGAGAAAGGAAAGGTTTATTTCTTACAGTTTTTAGAGATTTCAGTCCATACTCAGTTGGCTCCAAGGCAGGGTGGCATGGTGGGGCTGCAGTTCATGGTGGCTGCAAAACAGCAAGGCGGAAACTGGCAAAAGAGAGCCACCTTCTTCCTGCCATTACATCACATCCTGGCTCTACCTGTAGGAGGGTGTAGCACTGACACCACCAATCCAAGCACTAGACAATGAACCAATCACAAATGCACAATGCAAATACATGAGGCCTGGGGGCCACCGACATAAACCATGACACCTGGAAAGTAATTTTCCTATGGTGGTGCATTACTTCTAAGCATATAAACAACACCACTTCATGAATGTCTAAGACCATTTTCATATCTCTATTTTAAATGAATTCTTTTAGAAGCTCACTGTTTTATTTTTCCTTGAAAAGCAAAAGCAAACTCTTCCACATTTTTCTCCTGGCATACTTCATGTCCTTATTTTGAAAAGCATAAATCATAAGATTGAGCAAAGGAGTTAACATGGTGCAGAATATGGCCACAAATTTATTAAAGTAAGCAGATGGAGGCCGTGCATACATAAAAATGCATGGAACAAAAAAATAAAACCACAACAGCAATGTGGGACCCACAGGTGGAGAGAGCTTTCCTATGCCCTTCAAAACTGTGTTTTCTCAGAGAAAACAAGATGACACTGTAGGATAGAAGCAACACAGAGAAGATGAGGATGCAGATAGACCCACTGTTGGCAAATACCCAGAGATACAAGAAGTCAGAGTCAGTGCAGGCAAGCTTCAGTAGTGGGTATGGGTCACATATGATGTGATCTATGACACTGGGGTCACAGGCTGGCAGATGGAAAGTAAAGGAAATTTGAATCATGGAATGCAGGAGTCCCCCTGCCAAGGATACCCCCATCAGAGACTCCAGCTCATGATGGAAGAGTAGTGCAAGGGCTTGCAAATGGCCACATAATGGTCACAGGCCATGGAAGTGAGGACAATCACCTCTGTTCCAGCAAGAAAGTGTACACTAAAGACCTGCATCAGGCATCTTCAGAGACACTGTTCTTCTTATGAAGAGTGTCTTCCATTGCTTTTGGGGTGATAACTAAGAAGCACGCATCCAGGGAAGACAAGCATACTAAAAAGGAGTACATGGGGCAGCTTTGCAGTGAAAGGTTGGAAGCAATGGTTGCTATGAATACCACATCCCCTCCCAGTTGCAATGTATTGATATATAAAAATACAACTAATGCTGTTTTCTGAACCCTTGGATTCTGTGAGAGCCCCAGGAGCACAAACTCTGTCACAGTGCTTTTCTTTTGCATGACTTCAGAGGAAAGGGAAAGGCACTACAGGAAACAAAATGTGAGTCTGCAACCATAACAAACAAAATTTTATTTCAGATCATTTTATGTTACAATTGTCATGAATAATTTGGTTCACACTCATACCAAATTATACCAAACTACACAACACTGGAAATACATTAAACATAGTAGAGGGAGGTCAGGAAGAACTAGGATGGAACAAAATGATAAATATTCTAAATAGTTGAGTTTCAATAGAGATCATAGGCAGCTGCACTTGTGGTAAGGATGCAAAAAAGTTTTCATTCCCAGTCTTAGGTTTCCTTTGTTAGCAGTGGCTTATTGGCTTGAATTCTTGAAATTTGTCCTGAATCCTATATGAGTTTTGTTAAATTGTTAATCCTGGCTGCTGGTAGCCTGGGATGTGATAACATGAACACCAACCCCAGAGCAAGAAACAGCCTTGTCTACTGCAAAGAGAAGAAATAGCATGCAGTTACAGTACTCCCCAAAATCACAGCTACTCCTCAAATATCTCTTTAAAACTTTGAACTGAATTGGATCTTAAGTAATTTATGTCATTTCTTACAAAAAACAAAGATCAATGGAAATTGTCTAGCTCTGTACTTAATACATAGTGAATAGAGACACATGATTTTGGGAGTTTTCAAATCAATAGTCATTCTAAAAGCTTAAATGTCAATGTCTATTTCAGAATGCTGTCATGATGACACAATGAAGGAATTATTTCAGAGTCTGACTCCCAGCAAGCAGCCTGCTCCAGCTCATACTTGTTATTGGTGGAAAACTCATTCTTAAAGACATGCAATTCAAGCAAACCGGAGATGCTGGGCATGGTATTCGAAACATGGAACCTGTATTCCTGAACCAATACTTCTGTTTAGGAGCAACAGCATAACATGTGGGTTTTTCTTTTCCAGCAAGAACTTAGTGAGGAGCAGCCTCTCTATAGTCTCTATCCATTGGTTACATTAAAGCCTCTGATTCTTTGCACACACTGGAATGAGGTATTGCCTAAAAGAAACAAAGCGAATGATGTAGACTCAGAAGGTGAATACATGTTTCACCTAGATAATTACTTCAAATTTTGATTTAAATTTTACAAAAAATTGAGAGTTGAAGAATGTGTCCCCATCTGTACATGTTACCAGTGCCTAATAATATTTTGTTAACTGTGTGTGTATAGGACAATATTTTAATTTACATACATGTTTATTAAATAAAAGAATAAATGGTTTATTGTCAGAACTAAAAATAACCTGATCTTATAAATGGCATTTTCAGTTTATAAATATTTTAAATGCCAACAGTATTTTAAAATAAATTATCATGGGGCTTGGGATTTAGCTCAGCGGCATAAGCGCCTGCCTTGCAAGCAGGCAGTCGTGAGTTTGATCCCTGGTACCGATAAAAAAAAACCCAAAAAAATAAATTATCATGTATATTCATACCTCATTACTTTTACTTTAAAGCATCTCCTTTCATTATTTTCTCAATATTTCAGACCTCCCTAAATGATTCTGAACTCAATATCTGTGAAAAGGTCTAACCAAGAAACAAGTATATGAAACAAACTCCAGAAGGTCACTGAATCAGACTTCACTGTGCAATCCAGCAATAGTCAGGTTAGTTCAAGACCACAGCAAAGAAATTAAAGAAATAAAATATGTCAGATCACAGGCTCTGAACTCATGCAGACATGGTCGAAAAACCATGCTCTTCTATTTGTGCTGCTGTTGCACAGGTTACTAAAATTCTCAAGGCCTGCATTTCCTTTCTGTCAGTGAGTATAATACAATGGTCTATATATAGGTTTCTTTAAGGATCAGACATAAAAACACCTATGCCATCATAAATCCAGAAGATTTTTAAACAGTAATCACGTTATTGACACAAGGCAGAAATGCCACTATTTTTAATTCTGACTCCTGCTTTACCATGGCCAAGATCAACAAATGCCTTTATTTTTCCTTTTCTTTATTAATTAATATAAAAATTTTTATTTTATAACAATAAAGATATTTTAAATGCAAAGTATTTCTAAATAGTCTTAATATTTTAATACATTTTTATGCCTTCATGCCATTTAATGCATATGCTGCTATTTAAAGTAGCACTATTTCTAATAAGAAAAAAATCTAAACTGATAAATGAGTTGATTGATTCTAACTTTGTATAGAAAGAGCAAGACAATTAATGAATGTAATAGTTAAATTATTCTTAATATACTCACTTTATTTACTTGGCAAATTTTAAGAGTAATATAATTTTAGCATCAAAATGTCTATCATGCCAACCAACACTTATTTGTCAGATATAAAGAGTTTCTAAAATTGTTAAATGGACACAACATTGTCCGTGTGCTTCCTGATGTCAAGCTTAAAATTGTGTTTTTATAAATGCTATACATTTTACTACTGAAATTTAGACTACATAGAAAAACTAAAGGAAAAAAACCTGAAAGACATGAACAAAGTCTAGCATAAAGTACTGTGTATCTCTACTGATTTCATAAATACAACCACTGCAACCATGCTAATATTACATGCTAACATTAAGAGTAAATAAATGGTGAATATATAGGAGCTATTAACACTATCTTGGAAAATTTTGTACTCATTTAATTTCTCTAAATAAAAGTTAATTACATGCAGCAAATATTTATAGTTTGTTATAAAATAAACTCACTGTGTCATTCAATAAACTGGCATTTTTAGTCTGCTTTCTTTTAAAATAGACTTGGAAATACAGGATTGAGGTGACTGACTTATGAGGACAAATACAGTCCCTATGAGAAAACTATGTAAGGAATAAATAAAAAGATGTCAAATATTGGTATCAGCATTTTTAAAAGTGTCTACACACAGTTAAAAAACAGTAAAATTAGGGATGGGGATTTAGCTCAGCGGCATAAGCACCTGCCTTGCAAGCATGTGGTCATGAATTGGATCCCAATTTTTATTGAATACCAATTAAAAAATGTAAAATTAAATCAACTGTAGGAATGAAGTATGGGTTATTAAAAATCATGATTCATTTAAAGTATGCCTGTTCCTAAAATAGTTAGGAAAATGTATCATTCACACTCTGGTTTTGAAAACATTTTAGTGCATATTTTCAAAATCACAAACCTGGATGCAATTTTTTACTGGTTACCTAAACCTTACACATTTATTCCAAAAGTGAATTGAGGTGGAGTAGATGAACAGAAGAAAATAGTTGAGATGTAACAATAATAGTGAAACTTTAGAAATAGCTGATATGATAAATAGTAGGAAGACAATTATGCAAATGTACATCCTGGAAAGTAATGGTGCATGAATCTGTAAATAACACTTCTTTTTTTAAATTTTATTTTACATTTTATTTAAAGAGAAAAAAACAAAACAAAACAGAATAAAGGGTAGCAACAATACAGAATTCCATGGAAAAAAGGAAAAGAACAACAACAAAAAAAACTAAGAAATTATTATTTGACAAATTACATACTGACTTCTTGGAAATAGTTGTTCAAATTACAAAGTTAAAACATGTAAAGTAGACATTCAAACAGTGACACGGTTAACAGTTCTGCTCCATGATCTGACAAAAACAACAATATAGTCATCCATCTTACCCACTCAAATATACATTAAATTATATCAAAAGGGTAAAATTAAACACAACAAAACAGAACAAAGCAGATCACAAGAAAACAATGTAAGAGACATAAATTTCAAAACTAGACAATCAGAGATATTCACTCTCTATCATATTGACTCTTGTTTTCTTTCAAATAGTTGTCCATATTGTCACATACAGGGAATTCACATAAAACAACATAGTATGGAATTGATCTGAGCAGGACAAGGAGGGCATTTCAGGTCTTCAAGACCAGACATTAGGGAAGCCAAGAATGGCTGTCATAGTATCTCTCATTCTCCTCAAAACAGCTGTTCATAACTTCATATGTGTTGAACTTAAACAAGACAAAGCAAGCTAAAATCACTTTGAACAAAAAGTGATAGTTTTGCTGGACTTCACATCATGACATTATGGAATCAGCACTGGGTATTGTAGTGTCTTTTTCTTCAAAGTAGTTGCTCATTTCAACATGTGTTATATAGCTGCTTCTCGTAAACTGTTTTTAAGCTCTACACATGCATGAGTCTCTACATATATATCTATCATTTCTGTGTTAGAAGGAAAAACAAAACAATGCAAGATAAAACAAAACAATTCCTAGAAAAGCATGAGGCAAAAAAGTTACATAAAACCACAATGCAAGGTGATCTACAATGGTTACCATGATGTCTCAGCAGTATATAGCAACATTGATAAAAATGAAGCATTGGAGACATTATAAGACTTCAAAAGCAAGTAATAATCAATCCAGAGTGGGTATCTTAGTGAATCTTGTCATCTTCAGTGTAGTTGCCTTTACTCTTAGACTTGATGCTATCAATCATAACAGATTTAAATAAAATCAGTCATACAAAGTAACAATCTAACAAACCAGATTCAAATAAGATCAGTCAAAATAAGACAGTATAAGTTATAAAGGGCTTCAGATTAAGTCGATAGGAAATTAGGGATGATTACCATAATATGTCCTCTTATTTTTGGGATAGCTGACCATGTCCTCAAGTCTAGTGTAAGTAGACAAACTGGAACAGCACATAATCCATCCAAGCAGAGTGGTGAGAATAATGTAAATTTTAAATCTTGTTACCCAATTAACAATATCCTCTGCCTCCCTTTTTTAGACAATTCCTCCCCT
>PVJX010028574.1:0-18441 GCA_004027295.1 Dolichotis patagonum | reverse complement strand
AGACCCAGACTTCCTTTGAGGGCCTGCAGAGGAGCCGGTACTAGAAACTGTGTCCAAGAAAGACCTGGAGAGGCAGAGTGTGAACAGGAAACAGTGTGAGCCTTCCACGGGCTTTAAAAGCTGGGGGGTGGGGAGGCGGTTCCTGGCCACTGCTGGTCACATGGGAGTGAAATTAGGGTCCCATAAATGGAATTTTCCACAAACGTCTTCCAGGTCGAATGAGACTGCATGGTGTTTCACGGATGGCAGTAAAGAATTTAAAGTTTTAAATCTGTGATTTCGCTTTATCTTTCTGTTCTATGGTCATTTTGCCTTTTTCTGTTGTTTTGCTTTTGAGACAGTGTCTCACTCTATAGTTCACACTGGTCTCAAACCCTCCTGCCTCAGCCTCTGAAATGCCAGGATGACAGGCATGCGCCACCACAGCAGACACAGAGCTCGGCTCAGCGTGGAGCCCCAGTTCCCCTTTATTTGAGCTCAGCCTTCTTCCTCAGGCATTGCCTCCTTTCACAGCATCGGGGCTGTGTGCGCCTGCTCACACCCAAAACGCAGTCGCAGGGCTGTGGCTGCTCCGCAGGCGCGCACACGGCCACCCGTGTGCCACCTGGTCCCCGGACTCTGCCATCTGAGCTTGGTCGCAGTGATTATCCTGTGTGTGAAGCGTGTCACTTACCCCGTGAAGAAGCAGCCTTTGTTTTCAGTGAGATTGTGATCTCAGCAAAGCAAGATGAATATTTTGGAACTTTTAATGAGTGAGTATTTACACTGACCAGCAACCAACTCTGTACACGGGAGTCTGTTCCTAGGCTCGCTGCGGGGGTGGGTGTGGGGCAGGGTGTGGGGTGCAGGGTGGGGGGCTTTTCCTGAGAGGCTTGGAGATTTGCATGGCTAATAGTTATATTTAGTGATTACAGGGCTGCTAACAAGGCAGCAACTGGATGTATTTCTCATAAGAATATATGGGGACCACAGCTCAACCGGAAGTCAGAACCTCAGCATCCTGACCGCCACAGGTTCCGGGGCCCCGGGCTCACCGTCACCAGCCGGGTCCTTGGCCGCCGCGGACAGGCAGGCGCTCACGGCCTCGTAGGAGGCGCTCAGCCGCGTGTTGGGGTCCCTCTTGGGCTTGGGCGGAGGCTGTTTCCGTGGTGATGGGAGGCCGCTGCTGTCATCCACGCTGAATGCAGGATGCAGTGACAGAGGCCGGGCCGATGGCCCCGCCAGGGCCTGAGCCAGGCTGTCCGCAGCCGCGGGGACAGGGACGGAGCTGGAGTGTGTGTGCCAGGACCCACTCTGGTCTTCGGCTCTTAGGGGGAAACAACAATGACAGCACAGACCAGAGAGGCCCAGATGCATTAATTGGGGACAACAGTGAACCCGTGCTGGGTGACATTAATGGCTGAAGGTGCCTGGGGACCTGGCACCAGGGAGGGTCGCTAGGCCGCCCGCCCTGCCCGGGGTATGTGAGCATGCTGGACTCCGCGGCACCCTTGTGTAAAATTCCCTCTAATCCTCCTCCCACTGTCCAGCAGGCCTTCACTGCTCCATTCACTCTCTAGTTCTTAAGCAAATCAGAAAGTCAGAATTGCAATCTGCATGATGATTTCTGGGAAATTCATCTTAACGGGGGGTTACTGAGGCATAGGTGCTACAGCGCATACCATTTCCTTTGTAAGAAGAGCGCACGGGCCTGTCAGAGCTCCCAGAGAGTCACAGTTCCCATCCGCTCCCTCGTCTCCCCTCTCCCTTCCGGACCACTTAAATTCCAACAGCAATTATTTAATTATGCACAAAACTATTATTTTTCCTGTTACTTCATCTGGTTGCCTGGTGCCAAGTGAACTGCTGGTATTCAATAAATAAACAGACAAATGCGTCTTCACTTAATTTCCCATCAGACAAACAAATACATAATGCAATTGAGAAATTGGGGTGACTGTGTAGTTCCAGCAGAGAAAATAATAAATATTATTTGGAAGCCATTTGAAATGAGTAGTTATCTGCTGTATAAAGTTCCCTTTAGCTTCGCATGTCAAAGTAATCACACACTAGCGAGATGCCAGTGTGCCCGTTTGCGAGGGTTTCTGAGCACTAGTTTTGTAATTACGTCTTTCGTGGCGGAGCCCGACGGGGCTGGAACCACCACCCTGCACAGCCGGCCGCCCGTGTAGAAAATGAAATCGCAGAAGATGTGAGCGTGGCGCTCAGTGGATAATTTGTTTTCCCTGTGATGTTTAATTACAGTTTTCTGCACAAAGGGAATTTTTTCCCCAGCATTTAATCACTGAGATATTTGAAGCTAATTATCAAGAGACACTTTGGCATTTCCACTTTAACAACAACAAAAAATCATTTGACACAGGCAGTTGTGTCGAAGGAGAGGGGCTTGGGGAGCGAATCTAGGTGCAGCCCCATTCCTCGGGGGAAAAGGGCGGATCCCCTGAGCAGGTGGCAGCGGCGAGGAGGAGCCAGGTTCTGCCCAGGGCCCCTGGGTGGGGACGGAGCTGCTCTGAGCCCTTCCTGGGGAGGAAGCGATGACAGCAAAGAGCCCGCGTGTCCCAGATTTCTATTTCAGGCTCCGAATCTCAAGTGAACTCCTACTTGCAAAGTGTTTTATTTCCTACAGCCTTCCACACTGACACGGAAAATGTAACCGTTTACACAAGGAGATATAATATGGCCCATCCCCTGTGTGTGTGTGCGTGCATGTGTGTGTTTGGTTCTGCATATTAATCTCAGGGCTTCTGCACTGAGCTACATCCTCAGCTTATCTTTAAAATTCTTTTACCTTGAGACACAGCGTCATTTAAGTTGCCCAGGCTGGGCTTGAACTTGGCTCCTCCTGTCTCAGCCTCCCAGAGGGCTGCAATGACAGGCTTGAGCCACCATGCCTGACCACAGTCCACTGACTTCATGACCTTCCGGTTCACCGTGGCATCTCAACTCTCTGGCGGTTTCCCACAATCCCTGCCCCCTGCATGCATCACGTGAGGGTGAGGGTGGCATTGGCCCAGCTGCGTGTTTACTGTTGCAGAAACAGAGGGGCCCACTGCAGAGCTCTGAGGGCACTCGAGGGACCCAGGGACAGGGGCGAGGCTGCAGGGGAAGCAGCAATTACTTATAGGGCTAACCTTGAACACCCTCAGGAGAAGGAAGCCCAGAAGAGCGTTATCCAGATTGCGAGCGAGTTTCAAATCGCACCGCACACGCCGGGTCCTGGGTGCCTGAGCTTGGCGTCAGCACCCTTTCCGCCCCAGAGGCCTCTCAGCCAGTCGCCGAGGCCGCCCAGGCCGTGGCCGCTCCGCCCTTACCTTCTGGCTCCTTCCTCGGGCCTGCCCTTGGCCGCCGCCTTGTCTCTGGGGTGGGCAGCGCCCACCTCCCTGCGGAGCCGGTCGTTCTCCCGGGCGATGTCCGCCGCGTTCTGGATGACCAGGGCGTCGTAGGTCTGCAGTGCCAGGTCCTCCGTGTCCTGCAGGAAGCTCCTGACCGTCCACACCTCGTGCTGCCTGGCGCTCATCTTCCGGAGCAGGCGCTGGCGGGCCAGAAACCCTCTGACAACTTCACGAAAGAACACAGGTCTGCGTCAGGGACAGGAGGGAAGAGGGGCGGAGACGGACACGCAGAGGACACTGGAAGCTGTGACGTGAGAAGCACATGTGGCCCACAGTCTGACTGAACTGAACCCCGCAATCGCACACTAAGAAAACCCCGAGTTCAGCAGGGTGATGTGACAGGTGAGGTCCCTGACCGGGCAGCCCCTGCTGGCAGTGCTGAGCTCACGGCCACCCCCACTTTGCTGACAGCTGGGCAAGGACAGCCTGGTATTAAAATGATGGGAAATGTCCAGCTCCAAACCTGAGAACTGTGGGGAGTGGCTCCCACTTGGGGAAGCACCATCTGCTCTGCGTTGTCTCAGAGAATGCCAGACACAGCTGGGATCCGTGGGGTGTCACACTTATCTCATCGTGGGACACTGACTTAACTTCCTCAGAAAGAAACACGGCCTCAGATCTAGAGAGACTCCATGGAAATATGAATATGGTGCCCGCCAGGCAGGAAAGGAAACCTAGGAAAATGTGCTAACATCAGGGAATGTGAGTGCAAATGCCCTGAAGTCACAAAGGTGAGTACTGAGTGAAAACTGGAAATAAAAAGGAAAGAGCAGGCCTTGAGGCACCTGCATGTGCAGCGCCGTCCATTGTATCACTTAACAGCAAGGCCAAAGGATGACATGAATGATCACCATCATTTTGGGGCAACGACAGTGGGATTTTTCTTTAGTGTCAGTATTCTAGGCGAAGCCAAGCATGGAGGGGCAGAGCTGGGATTGAAGTCCGTCTGTCTGTTTTGCTTCCAAGTCTTGCTCCGTCCCCTCAGCCTGCCGTTCTACAGAAGTGATCTTCAGCTCTCAGGGGGACAGAGTGTGGAGCCACATGTGGGGTCCATAGGAGGGAGGACCTGGGGCCCTCAGTACGGGGAGCAGAGCGGCCCCTCCTGGGCGGGGGCTGCTCGGGATGCGGGCAGCACAAACATAGTGGCCCCTTCCCAGGGGCCCCGGGACAGGTGCAGGCCTCGGAGCTGAGGTGGGAGCCGAGGCTGGGACGCCATCGCTTCCAGCTCTGAGGCGCTAAGATTACGGGGAGTTGTGGATTAGAGAAAAACTGATTTCAGGTAACACCAGCGTGTGTGGCCGGGACATGTATTTTCATCTCTGCGGGAGGGAGACATTTAGAAAACCCTAAGCGCTGAGCTAGATGCTCCGTGACTGTAAAGGACAGATGGGTGGGTTATCAAAGAGAACCCCCGACCTTCGTTGCCTTTCGGGGAGCTGGCACAGCTTTCCAGTTAGGGGAGCACTGTTTGGGCATCTGGTGACCCAGATGCAGACAGCTAAAACATCCCGCTGGACTCTGGAGTAGAAGGGGAACCAGGTCTCTGGGAACAGAAACCAGAGGGAAGCCGAAGCCGCAGCAGTGTGGGACAGGGAGGTCAGTGGACAGAGGAGAGAGGCCAGTCCACCTGCTCGCTGCCCTTCCAGGAGAAGATGGAGGAGCGGTGCTCAGTCCCCGGGAATCTGGGGAGAACCAAGGCGGGCGCCCAGACGTTGTGACCTCCAGCTTGGCAAAGACTCACGGCCGTCACCCCAGAGTCCATTGCCATCATCCTTCTGAAACTCTTTGAAAGTGTTACAAAAGTTGCTAAAAGGAGGTGACTTTGATTTTTTTTTTGTTTGTTTTTGGTGCCAGGAATCGAACTCTGGACCTTGCGCCTGCCAGGCAGGTGCTGTACCTCTGAGCCGTATCCCCAGCCCCAAAGGTGGCATCTTTAATAAAGGTCAACCAAGACAAATAGAATGCCAGCAAGAGGTACTGATATGTGTCCTTCTGATTATTTCCAAAGGTTGCTTTTATGATATGGATCACGATGAGATCTTCCTTGTTAGATGTTATTCATCCAGGATGAGATGAGTGTACATGATGGTGATAACTGACTGCAGGAATCATCTAAAATTACACTGAGTGGACTTAGAACTGAAAGTTATAGCTTTCTTTTCCCTGAATATTTACAAAGTGGAAAAAATGAAACTCTTTTTAAAAACTGGAAAAGACCCCAGGTGTATAAATTTTGAGTAAATTTAACATCAGCAAAATGCACTGAAGGAGCCATTCTAAGGGATGTAGAAATAAAAAATCCATAACTAATGCTTTGCACTTAAGAGCCTGAAATACTCAAAATGCTTTTATATCCATTATTTCATTTATGCAATATATGAAATTACCATTTTTATCGGGACACTGTTTTCAAGATCGTTCTCGATCTTTACATATAGAAAGGCAGCCGGGCGTAGAGCCCCATTTACCTCTCTGCTGCCTGTGGGCTGTGGGCAGCAAGTTAATCTTTGTAGCTAAAGAGAAGAGAAATCTCCGGGGCCCGGATGGAAAGGGGGCCTGGGTACCCTCACTACATTTGAGCAGACTTTCCAGGCAGGCTTGGGTGCTGTGTCCTCCGCTCACAGCGTCTCCCTGGCCCCACCTCAGTGCAGGTGCAAACTCAGGTGTAGCCCCAGGGTGCAGCTGGGGCACAGCCTGCACATCTAATGGGCCCCAGGTGAGGCAGGTGCTCGGGTACCATGTGGGTGGGTGCAGGGCTGACCTCACCCTTGCAGGGTGCAAAGTCAGGGGTGGCCCAGAACAGACCCATGGCCCAGCTTCTCCCTGCACGGATGAAGGGTGAAGTTACAGGGACCTGGAAGAAGACAGACAAGATCCTGAACCCAGAGGTGAGGTCTGGGTCCCCCGGCCCAAGGTGGAAGAGGTGGCTTCAGGGGACCAGCAAGAGTCTGCCATGTGACTGTTGGACCTGGGGTGACCCTGGATGTGCAAGACCCCGAAGGCTGGTGTCGTTGCTGCAGGAGCTGCACCTCCGCAGGAGTTGGGGAGTCTGTCTCTCCAGGGGCACAGAGTGGTCCCATGAGATGCCTGCTGAGATAGAGAGGCAGAGGGTGTGCAGGGCCCTGGGGAGCAGGAAGGGGACGGTGCTGCACGTCAGCATGCAGGTGACTGGAGAGTCCCCTGGTTATGCACTAGGCCACCAGAGTCGGCCCCAGCCAGGAGGCTGTGCTGGGGGAGACTGCCCCTCTCCCGTCCTTCCTCCTCGGCCTGGGGATGTAGGGGGATCTGAGCAGAGACTGACTGGCTCTGTCCCAGGACACTCAGTGTGGGACAGGCCTGTCACAGCCAAGGCGATGCTCGGGCTTGGAGTGAGGTCTCTCACTGGGGTCGCTACCACACATGTTAAATTCGGAGCAGAGGCGTCTGAGGGATGGTGTACTGCAGCCCTGGGTATCATGAGAGATGGGGGGACCCGCTGGGCCCTACCCACAGGAGTCCACGAAAGACCGAAAAGATAAACCCCAAGCTGGCAAGCTGCAGGCTCCCTTGGTAGAGGAAGAGTTTCAAATCTATCAGAGAGCAAAGTCCAAGACATGCTAAGTTGAAAAAGAATACAATGATTAAGCTTTTTAAAAAGTCTTCTGCCGTGAACGCTTCTCAGAGTCCTCCCCCGGCTCTGAACACACTCATCCCATCGTCCTGAAGCCGTTCTGCAGTCCTCCGTCCCCAGCGTCTTTAGTTGTACTGCTGTGTCTGCCTCACTGCCTGAACTGATTTAAAACATTCACTGTTGGTGGTCATTTCGACTTTGTAGGAAAACTAGAAGTTTCATGGCGCCCGATCTGGTTTTGAGCAGGACGGGGACAGCCTAGAGGCGTGTTTACTGGCCTGCCTTCCCCACTGGGCACGAGATTTCACCATATTTTTATCTCACCTCCTAAAGACATTCACAAAAGAGGACTTCTAGAACTTCTAGCACTGCTTCAGAAAGCACTGAGGAGGATAGGATGAGAGTCTCTGACGCCAGGGAGAGTTTCCAGCCAGATTCATGGCGATGTGTCTTTCACTGTCATAAATTTTTATGGAAACTTCCACTGAAGTTTTTGATTGCACCTTGTAAATCACACCAAAAGCCAGCTCACAGATTAACTTCTCCTTGTCTTGCCTGTCTGGAAGGAATAAAACCAGCAGACAGCCTGAAAATCCAGCCATCTACTACTGATACCCATCTGACGGCAGGCATAGTTGTCTTTTTAAAGTGTGTCCTTTATTCGTACTCACCTGGATGCTGATAGAAAAACAAATCCGAAGTGGAATCTTACCGAGAGTTACCATGAAAAAGGTCCCACCAAGGACCAAAGATGTCGCTGCAAATGCTGCTGCTGTGTCACCAGGCAGCCAACATACACGTGAGGCCTCTCCGCAGGTGTAGGAGCAGTTATGGAAAAGGCGGTTTGGCTAACTGGTTGGATCCTCTCACCAAAATCTGGCAACCCAGGGGCACCGCTGGAGAGGGCTTGGCAAAGCGGCACCATCCCTGCCCCCAAATGCCAGACAGGGAGTTCATTCTGCTGTAGATTGCAAGGTGTGCGACCTGTCCTAATGTCTCCCCCCTCTTAAAAGGACAGACACGCCTGCCCCGGTCTTTGCGAGGTAAGCAGTGCACTGACAGGGAGCTAGGATTCCTGCCTTCAGCTGAGCATTTAGTTGATAATTTAACATAAAGTTTCCCATGGACTCCACCTAGTAAAGAATGGGATGTGCCTTTAAACGCGGACGCTGAGACAGGTATGTGGCATGCTGGCCAGGGCTCCCCAAGAACCCCACACAGAGGGCCCCCCAGAGCCTTTAGAGATGGGAAGCAGGGTCCACTAGGATGCTGATTCCACTGACAAGAGAACACAGGCCTGCAAGGCGGAGCCTGAGTCCCGCAGCCCTGCAAAGCGGTTACCTTTCTGGCAGGTCACGATCCTCGTCTGCAGCTGCAGGCACAGGTCCCCGAGCTGGTCCGCCTGCCAGTGCTTCAGAAACACCTTGCGGACACCCATCTGCAATGCAAGCCACAGGGACGAGTTAGCACCAAGGAGCTTCCAGGGGACGATGGGAAAGGACAGGACCAGAGATGCATCCAGGAGATGAGTAAAAGAAGCAAACCAGGGCCAGGGATGTGGCTCAGCGGCACAGGTGCCTGCCTGGAGAGCACAAGGTCCTGAGTTCTATTCCCAGCATAGATAGATAGCTAGATAGATAGATAGAAAAGGAAGAAGGAAAGGCAAACTAACAGGATCAATTACAGCCTCTCTTCCTTCCTTTCAAACACCATTCCACCTCATCAAACTCTGAGGGCACTGCTGGGATGCATATGTGGCAGGTTGTGCATCTTTGGCAATGTGTGCTGATGCCTACTGGGCAGGGCCGGGTGGCCGCAGTGTGGACTCAGCCTGGCTCTACCGGAAGAGAAAAAGCGCCCAGGAACACACTGGCATGGTTTAGCTACGGCTTCATCTCTCCTTTAGTCCCCTCTTCTTTGCACTCAGGGAGACAGAACCTGGGCAGAGGAGATGAACACCCAGACAGACACCAGTCACACCCATGTCTGGCGCTGTGAGGTGTCTCACTGCAAAGATATCTCCCATGACACCATGGACTGCTATAAATGGGACCTTTATACAGAGGTGGTGACCAGACTTTAGCACGAAAGGGAGAATGTTCCGAGTCACCTCTGTGCGCCCATCTCCGAGTCACCTGCACAAACAGTAGCTGTGTCATGGCTATGCAGCGCCAAAGTGCAGAAAGCGGTACATTTTAGCAAGACACCACGTCTGTGTCTTAGGTGAGGCACCTGGAGTGTCTGAGGGGGTACTTGCTACCGAAGACAGCTACTAAAGGACATTCCTGAAGACCGCAGTAGTGAGCTTCACCCGTAAGATTTTTAAAAGATTTCCTCGTGTGTGGTGCCTAGATTCTAAACGTCTCCCCACGTACTAAAGGGGGACAGAGACATAACTGTAGGACAGCCCGCTGCACCCTGACGGGAATCACTCGGCAGCCCAGAGTCAACAGCACTAAGCAAAGGGAAAACACTGCCAGCCATACACCCAGGATCACAGCCCTGGCACTGGGACAAACAGCAAGAAGCTGGGAAGAAGGCACATGCTTCTGAGCATGAGCTGGGACATTAAGATGATAACAGTGCAGAGCTCAAGCCACAGGGAGAAGTGACCCGGGGCGTGGAGGTGACATTGGATGTCTTCACGCGCGGACACACACGCCGTTAGCTCCTGGTGGGGTCTGCAGGTCACCCTTTGTGTTCAGAGTGGAAACTGGGTTTTCCCAGGTGGAGTCACCGCCCACCTTTCCAGCTGTCTCTTCCTGTCACCTCAGTGAAAGTTTCGTTGGAGACTGTGACCGGAACCATGCCTGCTGCAGCGGGTCTCCTGAGCGGCATGGGTGGGAGCAGCTCTCAGCCGCCAGCCAACTTCAGAGACCCTGGACAGGCCAGACGCCCACCCTCCTCCAGCTGGGGCGCGGTTCTGAGTCGGCGTGGCCGCTCTCCCTGCTGGCACAGCCACCCCTCCCTCGGTGATGCCCCTAATTCACAGCCGTTTCTTCTTTTCCCTTCCCAACGGCTGCCTTATTTTGGCACTGACAGGAAGAACAGTTGGTCCTGTCTGTGAGTTGGGGAGACAAATCTGGGAAGCAGGCGTCCTGTCACCTCTCTGCTCATCGCAGATGTGGGATGGAGTGCACAGTGGGAAACTAAATCCCAAGACAAATCCACAGCAACCCAGTCCCCAAGTGAAGCCCTAGAGGAGCAGTGGCCAGCAGTGTGGCCCAATGGCTGAGGCAGATAATCACAGGGAAGGGGCCTGCCAGGGAGGGGCGGAGAAGCGATTCCCCTCAGCCTCCTGACTGGACAGAGATGGAGAGCTGGAGGCGGTCGGAGGATGCCCAAGGTCTCTGGTGGTGACATTTCGAAGAGACATGAAAGTCCAACGTGTGCTCATCCAGAACTCAGCACTAGGTTTGGGGGACATGAAAGTATCTTGTCCTCCATGCAGGAACAGTGGCCAAGGAACAGTGCTGGCCAGGAGCAGGCAGTGAAACTGGGGTCAGACCCAGAAAGCTTGGATGCTGGAGGAGCAGCAGTGCTTCCGGTCATCCTGGAGCGGGGGTGAGAGGCAGAGAAGTGGTGAAGGGCAGGGCCAGAGCGGGCCAAGTGCGGGCACAGCTGTGAGGGCAGTGGTGGGGAGGCTTCCATAGACATGTCAGCCATGCCAGCAGGCCACTTTGGAACCATGTGGACATTGTCCTGGCAAACCATTGGGATTTGCTGGAAGACAGAAGGAGGATCAAGTCTAAATTGTATCAAGACATTTTTTGAAATCTGTCTTGAATTTGGTAAACTCAGTACCTGCTGCACAAAAATTACACACACACACACACACACACACACGCGCGCAATTTTTTAGGGCCTTGTGCCTTGCAGGCAAGCGCCCTGCCCCTGAGCCACACCCCAGGAGGACTCACTTCCCTGGTTGGAGAAGGTAGAGTCGGATTAGGCAGAAAGAAAAAGGAGGATGATGAGGCTGTTGTGTAAGATGGGCCTCGGGGCAGAGGTGGGGACCTTCCAGGGCCAAGTAAGGTATGGTGGAAAATAGGCCCAAGTCAGAGCCAGAATGCATACTGGCAGGGGCAGGAACAAATCGCCGAGGGAACGAGAAGGGCAAGAAAAGCGGGGTGAACATGGTTTGCAATAGGGAAGTGCAGGTTGGGGGCAGGAGTTCGGGGACCCTCTCCTGCACCATGGGAAGCCTCAGAGCTAAGGTAGGGATCTGGGGGAGAAGGGGAATGAGCGTGAAGCTTCTGGAAGAGTGCGGAGGTCGGAGTGCACACAAGTGTCCCCCAAGACAAGGCGAGGCCTAGAGTCAGGTGTTGGGCGCCGGTTCTGCTGGGAGCCCTTCTCAGCCGCCCGGTACACTTGCACAGGCCTCTGGGCGGGACTCTGTGTATTATTTCGCGCTGTATGCCCTGGCCTGGCAGTACTTGGGATGCTCTTTGGGAGTTTAGCAAATATTACTTCTTTTCGTGGTTTGAAAGTTGGTACATGTATGGTACTTGTACCATAGTTGGTACTTGTTGGTACAAGGTATGAGGTGTGCTTGGAAAATACAGTGAACAAAACTTTCATTACATTAAAGATTTGGGGTTACCAAATCGCTGACCCTTCTTCTCCTTCTAACTCTCACCCCGTCATCCTTGCTGCTTCCCACAGCAGCTCTGGCGTCCTCTCTCCTGAGGGTCTTTAGCTGCACTGTCCTGGCTGCCTCCATGTCCTGAATGGATTCACTTTCACAGTCATTTTGAACTTGGGCAGGAACTTGGGGAGGGCGAGATCCAGTGAACAGGGTAGATGCGGACAGCGTCAGGGTTTATGAGCTGCCTCCCTGCTGGCTGGTACTAGGCTACAGAATTCACCATACTTTTCAATCACACCTCATGAAGACACTCAAGAAACAAGACTTCCAGAGAGTTCCAAAAAGCAGCAAGAGTCAGGCATAGTGGCAAGTACCTGTAATCCTAGCACTTGGGAGGCTGAGGCAGGAGGATCACCATGACTTCAAGGCCAGCCTGGCCCACATAGTGAGATCCCATGTTCAAAACACAAAAAGCAGCAAAAATGAGGGACTAAGCATGCCTGATGCAAGGAGTATTCTGAGAGGAATCAGTGGCACTGTGTCTTTCACAGTAAATTTTGATCACCATATGGTATTCTATAATGTTTTGATACACTGTACACGTTGTATAATGCTCAATCAGGGTGAGCGTATCTCTTACCTCAAACTATCATTCTTTGTAGTGAAAACATTCAAAACCCTTCCTTCCAGCTTTGGAAACTAGATCCGCCCACGTGCAGCCACCTGGCTGCAGACAGAAGCCCAGCGAGCTTCTCCTATCTCCTGCTGATCTTTTAAAGACACCTTGTGGAGAGCAGAGGCTCTTCTCTCCAAGGAGGGTGAAATCAGTCCTCAGGCTGCCCCGATGCCGGGTTTTCATAGACACAGATCTGAGGCTCTTCCTTCAGCCAAGGACTAGAAGGGCATGGGGGGACGCAAACTCTGAATGAGCAGGGTCTCCATCCTCTGCTAGTGGCTGTGCTGGGGTGGCCCACTCTCGTGGCTGGTCCTGTGGAACAAGGTGTCTGCGTGGCCGGTCGGCAGAGGGATACAGGGAGCCCTGCAAGCTGAGTGCCCGTGAGTCAGCGCCGGCCAGAGCATCACATCCTTGATGCCAACGACTCCCTCCCCTGCATCTCAGCCCAGAAGCCAGCAGAGGGGCCCTGGTGGCTCACAGAGCCCCCTCCTCTGCACCCTGCAGACACTGTGCTCTTCAGAGACTGCAATGTCACCCTGACCCCAGGAACGGAAGCCATCTGTGAATCAGTCATTCCTGTTTTCATCAGAAAACCATTAGAATTTTTTTGAAGTGACAGATTTTAAAGGATTAAACAAAATTGTCATTGACGACTTCCAAAGCGCCCCTTATTCTAGTTTTCAGGGACGTTTTTAAAGAGGTGCGGGCTGTGGCAGCAGACAGCGCTGGTGCGGTGGTCGGTAGGTGTGGGCGGCATGAGAGCTGTGCCTCGGAGACGCCCAGGGACCCGTGGAGTGGTGCTGACTCAGGGCAGATCAGAGAGGCACCCTGTGCTGCCAGGACCTTTGAAACGGCGTTGACCGAGAGAAAATAGAGCTCTCATCCCCTGACGCTTGGTTTATAGGATGCACAGTTTTCTCTGCCTCCGCCTTAACGAAGTGGGGAGAAATGACTGAAGCAAAGTGATCCCACGTGCTGGTGGTGTAGAGAATAATCACGCCCTCAATTGGTTCTCTCCACGAGCTCCTGGAGATGATGACACATGTTCCTTCGCTGTCTCCTACGTGCGACTTAATTTAGTTCATCCACTTCCTGCCCCTAAATAACACGATAACGCAAGGAACCGTTTCCTTTGGAGTGAGTTACAGAAGGCAGATTAGGGAGACCCTGTGGGAGGAGGCAGGCCCGGGGGCATGACCTAAATGTCCATCTCCCTCCTGGCTCTGCCCTTTCCCAGGCTTCCTGTGCACCATGCAGCGAGCTGCTCTCCTCCGCTAGGCCCTCTGCCCTGTCCTCCTACCTCGGAGCCAGCTTCCCCTGGACCTATATGTGAGCCAAAACAAACGTCTCCGTCTAGGTTGCAGGTGTTGTGTGTTACCCCTCAGCAAGGAGGAAAGTGACGAATACAGGGGGGAAGGCATGTTTTGGAGACGTGTGACATTCACGTGGTCATGAGGTATGCTGGCATGGCAGAGACCCAAGAGTAGAACCTACGGATAATCTTAATGCTGACCTGTCTCATACTGCAGCACACGTGGCAGTCTCCTGGGGACCTTGAAAAAATACGGCTTCTGATTTGCTGGACTGGGATTCTGCGTTACTAATGATCGGGTGGAGCGATGATGCTGGTTACCAGGCTGTGCGCCTCCTGGTCACCCTCCCCTCCTGATGCCTGCCCTCGGGACCAGTTCCCTTGCTGCCCTCCGTGGTACCCACCTTCTCTGTTCCGTGTTCACCCAGCATCCTAGGTTTCTGCTCCCTAATATCAGTCACCCCCAGAGCCCTCCATGAAATACCCCTCTCACTCCCAATGCTTTCTTCTGAAAATAATCACTGCAGGCCACTCAGCCCTCTGGCTTATCTACTTCCTGAGCCAGGGCCCACATCCCATCTCCTGGGACACACCGGCTTCATGTTCTGTGGGCACAGCCTGCCTCAGCCTCTTTCTGAAAACGGCATTTCTACACGGTCTCCCCACCCAGTGAATTCGGGGCCCACCTCCCCAAATGTCCCCAACCACCTTGACTTCTATGTTCACCATAGCATTTTCTGCACACACTTTTCCTTCCATCCTCACCCACTGTTTCCTCTCTGGGATAAGGAGACCTCGCCAGTGGCTCAGCTCCCCGGCCAGAACCTGGGGAGCCACGGCATCTGCTTCCCCTCCAGGCCCTGCCGAGTCACTTCTGACTTCCGTCTGCTTTCCCGTACCATGTCAGCAGCTCCACGTGTGACCCTGGGTCTTGGTGGATCCATTTCCTGGAGCCCTTCAGAAGGGTCTTCCTAAAATTCACCCTGGTTATGTTACCTTGCTGGCTGAAATTAGCTTGGAGGTTGTCACAGTCTTCAGGTTGATGGCCAGATCCCTTGGGAATGATTTTCCGGAGTATGGTTCTCTGGATCTCTTTCCTTTTCCTTCCTTCCTTCTCTTCTCCCTCCATTCTTTTGTTCTTCATTCCCTTTCCTCCTTCCTTCCTTTCTCTTTCTCTTATTTCTGTTTTCCTCCTTCTTCCATTTACTTTTCCCTGTTTCCTTCCTTTCCATTCTTCCCTTGTTTTTTCCTCCTTCCTTCCTGCCCGCCTCCCTTCTCCCTCCCACTTCCTTCCTTCTTCCTCCCCCTCCCTCTCTCCCCCTCTACCCTCTCAGTGTTTCCAGGGAGCACTTCAAGGCCCTGTGACACCTACAGGCACAGTGCCACGCAGATCTGCAGCTCTTCCGAGGCACCAGGCTCCCTGCTCTGAGATCATGTCACTGCTTGCTGATCCCAAGTGACAGCTCGTGTCCCCTCTGGCTTCTTCCGCACCCCTTCTTCACCTCGAGACCCCACTGAGCAGGAAGGAGGCCCTGGGAAGCCTCTTCTCCTCCTGAAGACCCACAGGGCTCCGTGACTCGCACCTCTGCGCACAGCTTTGAAGAACGGGTCACGGGTGCACCCGCCGCTCACGTGCCCTGTCCGACCTCCACGGAAGCATGGATTCCTGGACGCATGGCTACCGCATGCCTGTCTGGGTGCTCAACTACCATATACTATTCATGGACCCAAGAGAGTATAAAGTTCACAATTTATATATATTAAAAGGAATAAAACTGAGCATTAATGAAACGATAAAGGCAGAATTTCCCAAGCGGGAATGTGAGTGGACGTTAGGTAGAACAAAAACACAGATTCATAAAAAAATCATTCATCTACATAGTTCCCTGATGCTTTAAATCTGCTTCAACTATTTAATGCACTTCATGGAAAGTGTATCTGATGTGATCCCAGGAATAATGGCATTAATGCTCCTACTGTAAGGAACACGCTTGTGCGGCAGGCTCCAGAGCCCCACATTCAGAGGTTCAGTCACCTCTGTCCTTTCCCGCCCTGTGCCTCACCCTGAACACTGCCCCACTTCACTGTCCTCCGGGACCTCTGCTTCTCCACCTGGCCGGTCAGCAAAGCACACGCTTCAGGGTTTGCCTGGAGTCCTCCGAGGCAGGCCTGGAATTAACCTGAGGTGCAGCCCCTCTCTCCTCCGAAAGAGCGGCTCTGCCGCGACCTGGTCCCCGCTTACCCACCCACTTGGAGCAGAAGCCAAGGAGAGCTGCCTTTACCCACCCAGAGCTCTGGGTGACAGACACCATGGTGGCCCTGCAGGTTCTGCTAGATAGGGGCTGCTTATTTCTACGTAGAGAGTTATCAAAATGTCTCACTAATACAGAATACACAGACTGAAAATCTAAGCGAATTTAATGATACAGTGTTTTACAGGTCTGAAAATACAGTTGCAAGGTGAGATTTTCTTATTAGTCTGCATTCCTCATACGTAATGTCTCGGTCTGTACTCCTTGTGTGGCACTGGTGCACACACAGAATCCCTTCTCATCCCCTTCCCTCCTCTTCCTTTCCCTTCCTCCATCTCTTGGTCCTTTTCCCATTTGAGAAAGATCCATCTCCCTGCTTCCAATTACCCTTCTTTTATTTTGCTCTTCATTTATAATTTGGGTTTCTCATCTGAGTTGGCTGTAAGAGAAATGCAAACTAAAACAAGACTGAGATCCTCTCTTACCCCAAATAGAACGGCTGTCATCAAGAAATCAGATAACAACAAGTGCTGGAGAGGCTGCCGGGGAAAAGCAAGCCTTCCACATTGTTGGTGGGGCTGTAAACTAGTACAAGCACTAAAGCACTCAGTATGGAGAATCCTCAGAAAACTACAACCAGAAATTCCATCTGACTCAGCTGTTTCCTTCTAGGTGTCTTCTCCTGGAGCTGAAGATTACAGCAATCCATGTACGCCCATGTTTATGGCAGCACAGTAGTCCACAAGCCCCTCAAGAGAAGAATGGATAAAGAAATGTGGTATCTACACACTATGGGTCACTACTCCTTCATATAGAAGGATAAACTCGAGTCATTTGTAGGAAAGTGGTTGCACCACAAGACCATAATATTAAGTGAAATAATATAGATTATGCTTAGTGGGAAATGTTTTATTGGCAATGCTAGTTTTCTTGCTGCCAAAAAGACATTTTATTTTGATTATACCACTCGTAAAAGAATCTTTATAATTTTTAATCTCCCTTTGTCTAAAATCATCAACACTATTTAACTGTTTTCCACAGAACAACAAGATACCTAATATCACTGCTGCCTTAAAATGATCTCTTCCTTTACTGTAACAGCCTCAATCCAGAAAAGTGCCCTGGTATCTTTAAAGCACGCAGCCAGTGTAACCCTGTTTCTGCATTACAGAAAATCAGCCTTCCTGCTGATGACAGGAACAATGCCATCTTTCTTTCATGCGCTCAGAGCTCTCTCCCATCAGACGTGTTTTTTATCCTGCTGATCTGAGGATGTCATTGTGCTCCTTTAAAACACTGCTCTATTTTTACCATGTAAAGCAGCTCCTGTGCCTACCAGACCATCTCCTCCCGAGAGACACCCACTCCTGAGCCCAACGTCCCTGCCTGTGCGCCGTAACAGTGAATCACTGCCGTATTACCCACTCCTGGCTCTCTGTCGCCTCAGAGCACACAGGTGCGTGACACTTTACTTAGAATACTACATGGTTTTCATGCCTTACGTTTATTAACCATCATTCTACCATCTTTCTCTATTATATGTCCATTTATCCAAATGTCTGTCCATTCATCCATCCATTTGTACATCCGTCCATCTTTACACCCATCTATTCACCCTTCCATCTGTCCATCCACTCATCTATCCATCCATCTGCCCATCTGCCTGTCTACCCACCCGTCTATCTACCCATCCATCCACCTTTCTATCTATCCATCCATCCACCTGTCTATCCATCTACCCACCTGTCTATCCATCCATCCACTTCTATCCATCCACCCACCTGTCTATTCATCCACCCCCATGTCTATCTATCCATCCATCCACCCTTCTATCTATCCATCCATCCACCCATCTATCTGTCCATCCATCCTCCCTTCCATGAACCAGATATGTAAATCCTGCCTCTTTGCAACTGCATGTCACCCTCTGGGACCACAGTAGGGAGAACACGACCCTCACGTCCAGAAAGTCAGAAAAGCCACTATTTGGCGAAGATGCCATCTCCCCACGTTGAATTCACAGCTCCTCCCCTTCTGTTTCACTTAAGTTTCTGGGGATGGGCACTACTTTTTTGTGGGTACATATATTTTACTCGAGTATCTCAACACATTAATTTTCATGGTAGCTTTGAAAATCTGCTGAATGGAAATGTTTTAATGTGTATCCCAGCTTGGAACATCTGAATACACAGTTCAACATCCTCAAAGGATAAATTTATACCAAAATACGAGTTCTCTTTGTCATAAATAGACTATTCCTGAAGTTCAACTT
The DNA here is from genome assembly GCA_004027295.1 of Dolichotis patagonum. NCBI lineage: Eukaryota > Metazoa > Chordata > Mammalia > Rodentia > Caviidae > Dolichotis > Dolichotis patagonum. The sequence continues at coordinate 339 of PVJX010028574.1, read as the reverse complement.
CAACACGGAAAAGATAATTACAGGCACACACATCTAATGGAGTGCTGTATCTTCTGTTATTTGAAAAAGGGTGATTTGGCTTGAATTACATGTAATTATAGGTTAGGGAAAATTAATTAGTTTCACCTGAGTAGTATGGACCGCACAGCAGGCAGTGGGGAATAAAAACCCGCTTCGAGCTCCCTGCTGAATGGCTCACCGTGTGATCCTATGTCTTATCCCATTAAGAAATCACACTGGTGTGGTCCACAGTGCTTCAAAAACAATGAAGTCCCTGCTCCTGAGACACACTTTGGGAAGAGCCCATCAGGCCCTCGGCCTTGGCCCTCACTCCCAGCC
>PVJX010028573.1:0-23745 GCA_004027295.1 Dolichotis patagonum | reverse complement strand
GCAAAATACCACCAAATAGGATGACTCTAGAGCCTCACCTGCTGAACTTGAGCCATGCCTTTAGACTTACTGTCTGAACTTGGTGCTCCCAAAAATTCTTTAGTCAAGTAAATTCTCAAGATTTGTGGTCCTCATCTATAAAATGAGGACTGTCAGAGTATCAAGTCTCAAAAAGCTGTATGAGATTTAACTGAGAAAAAAATAAAAATGTTTCCATATGGTTGATCAATCTATTACAGCAGATGGTCTCCACTTGATAAATCTGCCTCCTCTGAATGACTTCATCTTTACGCCTATTTCTGTATTGCTAATTAAGGATCCCATTGCATACTTAATAGAGTAAGTGTGGGTGTGAGAATTAAGGTAATCATGGTAATCATTAAAAATTGCTTCATTCCACTTCCTTCTAATTTTTTCATTTTGGAGATGAAAATTTCATTTTAAAAGTGAAAGATCAATTTGAAACTAATTTTGTAAAGTAAATAAGTTTTACACCAGTAATATTACTGTAATTACATATGAAAATTTCTCATTTTTAGAAAGTATGCATTAAAATATATGAAGCTAAGTGATTATGATTATAATTCATCATAAAGTTGAGAGTGAAGTACATGTACGTATGTACTTCCAGAGACAGATCTATAAACAGAAAGAGAGAGGGAGACACAGAGAGAGAGAGAGAGAGAGAATGTTTAAAGAAAAGTTACTAAAATGATGACATTTGGAGAATGTGGGTAGAGAATATGTGAGAATTCTTGGCAGTATTTCTGCAAATTTTCTGAAGACTTGAATTACATCAGATAATTTGAAAACATTATGTTAAGTAAAATAAGAGAGATACAGAAAGAAAAATATTGCACAGTCTCATTTATATGTGGGATTTTGAAAAAAAAGTAAAATACACAGAAACAAAGTATAATTGACCATGGAGCAGGCAGGAAATTGGGGGATGGAAATTAAAGAATACAAAATAGCAGATATGTTGGATAGATGAGTCTAGAGATTTCACATACGACAGCAGGGTTATGTATAATACTGCACTATGCAAAGTTTTTGTTAAAGAATAGATTTGAGCAGATCTTGACACACACACAAGGATAACTAGGTAAGATGCTGGATATGTTACTTTATTGATATATATTTTTACTGAGAATATGTCAAAATGTCATGTTTACACCTTAAATACATAAAATATAAAAACAAATGTTTTTTAAAGAAGAAGAGTATAAGAAGAAAAAGTCATCCTTTTGTCCATCTAAAAGCTCTTTACTCATCAGTACTCTTTATCATCAAGGCTCATTGCAGTCATACATGCCTCCCTCACAGTCTTTATTTGCACTAGCTTGTAATTATCTACTAATGCTTTACTTACCAAGAGGTGATGCATGGTTTGTTTCAAATGGAGCTCTGAGTGGGAGGGTAGCTGCAAATTGCTCCTTCTGTTTTGCCACACCTTGTCAGGATGGAGGGTCCCTGCTGCACTGATCTATGTTCAGCATGGCAGTATGACTCAGACCCTTTTCAGACACTACATCTAGCTTCTTCCAGCTCCTTCTGAATGTTTGGTGAAATACAGTCACTTGAGGTCAACAGAGCTTCACAACCTCTTCCAACTGTACACAAGTGGAACAAAGAGATGAGAGGGGTACCCAAGAGTTGTGGGGCGATATCTAACAGCAGACTCCTTTAGGCAGAAAGGCTGACACTGAAAATTAAATGCAAGAATCCCCACTTCAAGCAAAGTGGCACAGATTTGGATGGATGACCATGCTACATTTGGAACACAAAGATGGGATCATTGGCAGGATCCCATAATAGATGAGACCAGGTCTAGGGACAGTTCACAAATAGGATTTTCTGGGCCAAGAGAGACAATGGTCATAGTTTGAAAAATATTTTCACACATGCCACAGAGGAAGAATTTAGCAGTGTGAAATAGGCTCATTAACACCCAAACTCAACATCAAAATGAAGGCCAACAATTTCCTTGTTATTTCTAAAGAGTGTAAGCCAGTCAGTATCAACAAAAATCCAGCATAAGTATACGGTCTATAACAGAGTGTTGGTAATTTATTCTAAATCTAATTTTTATTTGGTTGACTGGTGGATATGAATCTAGTACTTGACTTATAAAAATATTGCTTAAAGGATGGGCAAAAGTATACACTCAGGTTGCATTTATTTTTATTCATAAAACACTTCTGAGCATCCCACTGAATAAATAAACTCTCAGGATAAGAACAAGAGTCAACATACATATAAGGTATTAATGTAGAGATCCACTGTCCCTGGCTAATCTGTGGCTGTTACTGCCCTCCAGGAACTAAAATGTCATCAAGAATGAAAATAAAAATTATTGTGGATTTATTTGTAACTTCAGCTAGCATTGTAGCTCTGTTTTCTTGGAATTTAAAAAACAGTGAATATGTATATACCAAAAACAAATATTTCAATAAAATTTCTAGAACTACCTAAAGGATCCAACGGGTGCTTGCAACTTGACACATTTACTCAAAGGATGTAGGTCCTGAAGATTCATGAAAAGAACTTAACCAAATTTCTAGTGATGACCATATTTGCCCAAAGTTCTTTATATAATTTTATCTCTTGAATACAAAGTATATGAAGAGGAATGCCACATTCAATTACCTCAAAACAGTCAAATGGCTTATTATTCCTTAAAGAATACCACCTCACTCCCAGACTAGACTGGACTTTTGAAGACATAGCTTCCTGAAATGGAAAATGTAAAGCCAGCCTGGGAACCTCCCAAATTTGTTTATAAAACCTGAACCATGAATACCAATCAGAGATAACCTACAATAATTGGATTTGGGGGCTACTACCTTCTGCAAATGAAGGTAAGTCCTCAGATGCAAAACTACTCATAACTCAACTGTGAGACATCTGGTTATAGAAATTGATCTACTTAAAGATCACTTTATTAACCATCTGCCTCCTGGAAATCCAAAAAAGTCTGGACTGTGCATACCTACATTTCCTTTCTCCTCAGGCACTCTAAGCTGGGACTGATGGTAGAGACCTTATACTATGCAATCTCTTCTGGTGGGCTTAGAAACATCCATTTCCCATAGTTGTTTGATTGTTCGATTGCTTGACAATACATCTTATGTTACCTTAAGGACTTTAAATGATGCAACTGTCTGGATAAACTGGCATATCAAAGGTGGGGACTTATGTTGAACATCAGTCTATGCAATCCATGTAAGTAGGGCAGGACATTTGACCTTCTGAGCAGGAAAGATTTATGGAGGAAATTAGCAATTGGGTACCTTCTGCCTTTACTAAAGGACTTTTCTGGGTAAGGTATTTTCACACTGGTACTAACATAGTCACTTTGTTACCTAGCACTGTCTGGAATCTTTTATCATCATCTTATTTCCATCTATTCTAAGCTCAACTCTATCCTCATTCTCAATCAAAAGACCCCAAACAATTTTACAAGCAGCTACCCTATGTCAGGACTTGGATACACACTGTTGTCACCAAGACAAAACATCTACTTTACTCTCATGGTATCTCTGATACTATGAACATCTCTGACACAATAGTATCTATGGAAAGCATCAAGTTTCACACATTGTATCTGCACTTCAGTTCAACGTAATAACTGCTGTAATCACCACATGATGAAGATCATGTAATCTCAGAAGAGGAAATGTTCAGTGTTTACCTCAGGAAGTTAAGAAAGGCAGTTGAGCAAAGATGACATGTTAGCTGGATTTCAAAGACTGAGTGGCAGCCAGTGCTGGGACAGGAAGGCCACTTTTTCAGAGGAAAGAATACATGCAGGGTCTTCCAGTCACTATGGAAACAAGGGGAATAGCCAGAGGCCACTCAGATTTTAGTACCAGCAAGAGGTTGAACTCACACCCAGGACAGTGACCCTTTACTAATTCTTCTTCTTGAGACCAGTCCATTGGGACACAGTCTCCACTAGGTAAGAACAAACTGGACAAAATGATTACCTTCCCACAACTTCTCTTGCCATGTCAGATTCTCTCAGTATTGAATAACTTCGGTAATATAGTTTTAAATTACAATTTGAGTTTTTTACTCAAGCCTCCCAAACCTGAGTAAGACTGGCTCTGCTAATGAATTCACTTCTGATAACACTGGGGATAAATGAGTCTGGCTGTGGGAAGTAAGGTCACCAGACATCTGTCCTAACAGTGCAACCTCTCTCAAAAGGCCACAGGCTGACTCTAAAAGTCTTATTTAATAGCCAGTCCAATCTTCAAGCTGATCATCCAATACATAATTGAGTTTAACTCCTCCCTATTTTACCACGGTAAGGGAGATAATTTTATTTATTTAGATAGAATTGTGACATCCCACTCTGTACAGTAAAGTACATTGGTCTTTAGGTTGAAAGATGCTTGCAGTAGTCCTGACCACGCTGACAGTATTCCTTACACTTAGTTTTCAACAACAGTTTGGACATCCTGCAAGTGAAAATTATAGCATCTCTCCTCTTGTATATTTTTTCTGTTCTGTAAAATGTATTATCTAGAAAATATCACTATATATATAGTGCAAGAACACCTATAAATTTTTAATTTGGTAATAGCCACATTAAAAACTTTTAAAACCAGGTAAAATTAATTTGATAGTACACTTTACTTAATGTAATCTAGCCAAAATATTACCTTGTAAATGTGATCAATATGAAACACTTTAGTGAGTTATTTTTATATTCTCATTGCAGTTGCTGTACTAAATCTTCAAAAATAGGTGCACTTTTACATATATACATACATCTCAGTTCAGTGGTTAAATGTAAAATATAATCCTATCAAAATAATAAAGTTGTTTTTAGGGAGAATAGTTTACAGTGCTTCTGCTTTAAAATTTAAATTAATGCAAGTTAAATGAAATTTAAAATCCAGTTCCTTGGTTACACTGAACATTTGTAAATAGTAGCCACTGCTTGAACAGAGAGGATCAGGAAGTAGGCACAATGGCAAACAGGAAACAGTGGAAACATCAGCATCTCCCGTCAGCAAATGTAAGAAGAGGGGAAGCACACAAAAAGTCATATCGAAATTTTAGAGTTAGACTACATTATCTCTGCTGATCTTTATCTGTGACATCATTAAGTTTTACTTTTATTATCTGTAAAATAATAATACCTGCAATACTGAGCATCTAACTTTAAATGAGATAAACTAACTATCAGGCTTCAAAGATTAAACAAAATAATCAAAACTGCTGTTTTGGCAAAGGTCTAATTCATTATATTTATTTTATTAGTACCTATAGAAGCCACTGGGTCCATTTGCATTTAAGACAGGGGAACCGCTGAAGAGGTTATAATTGTACCAATTACTTGTGACATGTAGGGTGGAGAAAAAGGAAATGTGATATGTACACTTATAAAATTTGATTGCATTATAAAATATACATAGAAAAGTGAACCACTTGTAAGCATGTACATCAGTGGATTTTTACAAAGTACACTTGCCCATATAGCCAGCACCCAAATCTGGAACCAGAACATTAAGAGAATTTCAAAACCCTTCTCAAGTTCCTAACCAAAGGATCTACTCTTCCGGCTTCTAGCACTATAGATTTGTCTTGTCTATTTGTAGACAAGGATTGCTGTATAAAAGGGTTCATATTCATGCTTTTGCATGTCTGACTCCTTTCACACAACTTGTGTGATTTATCCACATTGTGTGTGGTTCCATAGTTCATCTCCATCTTTGTATTACATTCAAGTATGTAAATGTCCCACAGTGTATTTATCCATTTTATAGTAGATGAATATTAGGAATTTGGAATTTGCACTTTCAATCTCAGATTAATGCTAAGATAAGACTCTTTCTTTGTAAATTTTATGTGCAGGTACCCTAGATAAGCATAAGGAATTGGAGGATCTCTTGGCCAAGTTCCTGAATGTAGAAGCAGCAATGATCTTCGGGATGGGATTTGCAACAAACTCAACAAACATCCCTGTACTAGTTGGAAAGGTAAGAATTTGTTAGCATAATTAATGTTCTAGCATATTATTCCTAAGAAGTATAACATTGTTCTTCTCATTGTTCTTCTTCATTTTGTAGAACTTCTTCTGTTTCTTCTTTTTCTTTTTGCATATCTCTTCTTTCTGGGCTTTTTCAGTTTTCTTCTTCTGTGTTGTATCCTTTTTCTTGTCTCCCTTGGTCGCTTTGTTCAATTCGGCTACAGGATGTTTTTTTTTGTCCGAACCTCTCATTCATCTTCTTTTTCTGTTTATTTTTCTGCTCTTTTATGTTTTTCTGAATTTTCACATTTTTTTCTTTACTCCTTTTGTATTTTTCTACTCCCTTTGTTTGTATGTCTCTATTGCTATGGTCAATTTCGTGTCGACATTGGTTTTCCTGGTCGTGGTGTTGTCCAACTTGTAGTCCACTTGCCTCTTGTCCATTTCATTGTGTTTCTCATCCTCTTTGCTTTTCTCTTTCGCTTTCTTTCTCCATTTTTTTTTAATTTTCTTGCGTTTTCTGGGCATTTTCAATTTTCTTTTTCTGAGTTTTGTGCTTTTTCTCTTCTCCCTTGCTTGCTTTGTTCAATTCAACAGCAGTTTGCTTTCTCTGTCTGTTCCTTTCATTTTTCTTATTTTTGTATTTTTTCCCTGCTCTTGTCTTTTTCTGGATTTTCGCTACTTTTCTTTAGTCCTTTTGGGGTTTTTTTCCTCTCTTTTTTTGGGGGGGGTCATCTTGCTGTCCTCCTTCCCTATTCTTTTCCTTTTTGCATTTGCCCATTTTTTTTCCTTTGCATTTCCACCACAGTATTTGCCCATTCAGATGGCAATGCTGCTGTTGTTTTTGGCATTGTTCTTGTTCATTTTGTGAAATTTCTTCATATTCATCTTTTTTTTTGCTTATCTTTCTTTCTGGGCCTTCCAGGTTTCTTTTTTGGCATTTTCTACTTTTTGTTTCCTTCCATGTTTGCTTTGTTCGTTTTGGCAGTAGACTCTTTTCTGTCATAACCTCATAAGAAAATCATTTGTTAGCAATATGATTGAGAAAGTCCTTTTCTTGTGAGCAGCTGATTAGACATTCAGATTTTTAAATAAGTGTTCCAGCTGAGTCTAGAAAGTCTATTTATCATGATGTTCCTAATTATAGAACTGCAGGCTTACATGCGGGTCTGATTTCACTTCAATGACAGCTTAGCAAAGTCAAAAAGTTGTACGCTCTTCGTTTCCCACTTGCCATGTAGCAGATATTTACTAAGGATTTATTTTTATGAAACATTTTTTCTAGCTTATCCATTCACTTCCTCATTTAATCAACCATTCATTGAATGTGCTGTTCTGACGTGAAGCCAGATACGAGATATAAAGAGATGAACAAGACCTGTGCCTTGTAAATGTATGTGGCTTGCAATCTAGTGGGGAAAATATATGACAGGAAAAGCATGCAAATACAGGACAAAAGTGTTCCCCCAATGTCCTCTTGAGTGTGTCTGCTATGCCCATCCAAGAAGGGTAACAAAAGAAGAGAGTTTTAACAGACGGGTATGTTATCTTCTTTACACAAGGCCAAATGCACCATATATGCAAGTAGAGAGCTTCGGAAGAACTACAACATAGGTCAAGGCAGAGCCAGAGTTAAAGGCAAGTGCCAAACCCCAAAGAGTCTCACAGTGTAAGTCATTCCAGAATATCTGAAATTGTTCCTTAGAATGAGGAAAGTTGGTTAAGTCAAGAAAGTGTAATAATCAGATTTATATTTTTAAAAAATCAAATGACAGCTAAGTGTGATGTATGATCTTAGATTAGGTTCTGCACTCGGCAAAAGAAAAGAGAATATCTATAAAGGATATTAAGACAGTTAAAGAAATTTGAATTATATGTGATATGACAGTACTTTATAAATATGGAACTTCATAGGGTAATTGCAATGTAGTTTTGTAGAATCTTGTTCTGAGAAAATATGGCTAAAGAATAAAGAGGTGAGGCATCATAAGGTTTATGATAACTCACAAATGTTTCAACAGAAAAGTTGTTAATATATACAAATGTCTACAATATGCAGATATGACAACTTTACTCAGAAAGAAAACACATTATGAATACCAAAATGTAACAACTTAAAGATTCTGAGTGGCCACAAAAGACAGAAGTCCACCATGATTTATCCTTGCATTTTTGATATGTTGGAACAGTTTCATGATTCACAAGTTTTCAAATAAAAAATGAAAAAATCACAGACAGTAATTAGTAAGCTGGATATTAGACTGACTTTTTCCACATACCCTCAGATTGTGAACTGCCATCCACACTCTTACGAATCCAAAATCTCTAAGTGTAAAGCAGGGGTGTTTCTGTTTACATGGGGTGCTAATACAGTGGAGGAGCGTCATAAAGCAAGAACCTGAAATGCTCTGCTGAGACAGACCCTGCCTCCCAGTATCAATAGCTAAAACTATTCTAGCCAATCTAGCATAGCTTGAAATTCTCCAGAAGTTCCCCAGAAATTCCCCGAGTTAAGTTTTCCTCTCAAAGATCAATATAACTGATGCTTAACCAAGACCTTAGATGATCGTCTCTGTTGACAGCTATAGTATTCGTAAGGATTCTGGTAAGATTGAATCTCTTAAGACAATTCACATTTCTGCAAGCTAACTGCCATGCATAATTTGACTCATACAGATACCAGTTTAAACTCCAGGTCTTTTAAAATCAAAGAAGGTGCTAGGCATCTATGTTACTTGTTTTAGAATATCTTCCTGTTCCCACGGGTTTTCTTTCCCTTCTTAGATTTATCTCCATGCATTCTGTGTGCTTGTTTCCTGCACAGGGCTGCCTCATTTTAAGTGATGAGCTGAACCATGCTTCTGTTATCCTAGGGGCCCGACTCTCAGGTGCAACCATAAGGACCTTCAAACACAACAGTGAGTAACAGTGTGTTTTTCTAATGGATCTCAGCTTGCTTCCAGAAGGGAAAAATCACTGATGAGGCTCTTCCTTGCTCTTCAAACTGGCAACTTAGCCTAATGAAACACAATTATGTTTATATTCACTGCTGGTTTGTTCACCTCTGGTGACCTGGGACAAATGGCTGAAGTATATTAACCATCCAGATTGCTAAGTGTAACCCAAACACATTAATGTCACTGTTAGTGTTCTTGCAATGTGGCCTCTGAAGACATGATTGATTTCTTGGGACTGTCATTTATTATCAGAAGTGTGATAACTCTCCCCTTCTTGTAACTCTGCCTTGGGAAAGTCTGAAGACTTTTATATTATAGTCAGGCAAAAGAGTAGCTTATATTTTAGCATGATCCCTGCTTTCACTATCCCCATATACAAAATGTTCAAATGTCTGGTCCCAAACCATCTCTCTGTATGGTTAAAATCTCCTCTCTGGCTAAGATTGGGTGCTTGGTTGATGATGAGAAGAGGGATGAAGACTATCTCCTCTTTAGAGACCTGACAAAGCAGTATGGGCAGACTTTGGAAGCCCTGGGAAGGGAGTAGGTGATGGCAGACACCTGTGCTCTCTCATCTGGCTCTGCCCCTGACTTGTAAAGGATTTTTTGGAAATTCTTTCATCTTTCTTGCATTCAGTTTTAGCATCTAACTAATGAGGGTATTGAACTAAATAGTGGGTAAGAATTTCTTAGTTGAAGGTTCCGATTTTACTACATTGTTCTCAGAGACCTCTATGTGTGTGTACGTGCAAAAACAAGTGTACACACATATGCACACAAACACTCTCTTTCCCCCTGCTAACCTCCTTTCTCTTCTGCTCTCCCTTCCTCTCCACATTTCCCTGACTCTGTCTTGGCATGCTTCTCCTTCCTCCACAGTGGAAACAAGGACAGAAGCAAGGAAAACAACACTGATAGAGAATAGAAAAAGAATTGTCCCAATTCTGTTTTGCCCATCTCACAGCAATCTCAATCTAAAGGACAATCATCCTAACAGGGAGAAGAGAATATGGACATGTGAATCCCCCTCCTTTCTGACATGTAGAGTTGTTCAAATGAAAACTCGCCTGCTCTCACTGAGTTTGGCAATGCCTTCCTGAAGCCCTATTAACCTCTTTCTGAAAAGGAATACTCTGGAGTACAGTTCAGGATCTGGTCCCCCAGAAGAACCAGATTGCGCATCTTTACATCCAGTCTGCAATATCCAGTCCAGTGTAACTAAAAATACACTAACCTTGCTTATTAATTTTTCAACAAATAACCTTGGCTTTAGTCTATGGTAAGCCAAGTTAAATTCCTTCAGTTATGCTTAATTCATCATTGATTGTCAATTGTCATAGGTGCAAATTATTTTGGCAATGTTGGGCAATGTGTTTAGAGTACCCATCTTTTAGGGCTTGAAGATACACTTATCAAGAAACCAGAGCAAACACTTTTGGCATTAGTACAAGTGTGCTTTGTGTGCTCTTTTGACTTTTTAGCATGAGAGATGATTAGTAATCAAAGCCTCTGTCCACTTAGGGAAAAAAAGGAAATAACCAACAGTTATTTAACTGTAGATGGTTAAATATAATAATATAACTCCTGCAAAGACACAATCTGATTGTTATCTATAAGAACAAATGAGTGGATCATTTTCTATGTTAAAGTTTCGATTACTTTTCTCATCATTGAGACAAAAATACCATGGTTAAAGGAGGAAATGTTTATTGAGCTCACAGTTTGTAGAGGTTTCAGTCCATACTCACCTGACTCCAAGGCAAGGTGGCATGGCAGAGGGGCATCACAGAGAACAGTTCCTGGTGTTTACAAGTTAGCAAAAGCAACAAGGGAAAAAAAGACAAGACTTTTTCTCTCTTTTATATTGTATACAGGCTACCCACCCTGGGGAAGGTGTAGCAGTCACATCCTTAATCCTAGCCAGGACTACGCCAAACCAATGAGTGGACTGATCTGCTAATCACACATCCTTAATCCAAGCATCACCCTCTAGATTCAGCCACCTCTGAAGAAGCCTTATGACTGCATGACACTTTGCGGGGACATCTAGGCATAAACCATACCAGTTAATGTCTCACATCTTTATTCCATTCTGCTGAGAACAATGGCCCATGATCCTAGTTGCACAATAGAGTCATCTGGGGAACATCTTTGATAGATTAATGTCTGTGTCCACATCCAGGCCAGCTAAGTTCATACAGCTGAGTTGAGCAATCCCTGGTTCCTGCCAGTATGCCCTGGGATATGTCACCAGGAATACACTGCTATGGTAGCTTCATTCTTCCTCTCACTATTCTTTTATAAGACAGAGTCTTAGCTATTAGGGAGTCTAAAATCTAGTAGAAAACACAGCTATGTATGCAGCTATGTGTGGAGGATCAAAGCACACAAGGGCCATATTAACATTCCTTTCCCCTTCCTCCCTCTCTTGTTCTTCTTATTTGAACATTTTCTTCTCATTTCTCAATATCTGTTATACATTTTTGTCTTTACTACACAGCCCAAATGCTCATCAATTGATGAATAGATACATAAGATGTACTTTTTTAACACAATGGAGTATTACTTGGCCAAAAAGAGGAATAGGCTTGAGACATTTCTAGGTAAATAATGCTTTAAACTATACTCTTAAGTGAAATAAATCAGATACACATGTTCAAATACCATATGGTTTCTCTGGTGTGAGAAATTGAAACTGAAGTGACTGTTGTATCACTAAGGCTAAAATATGAAGAAAAGAGCAAATATATAACTGCCAACATTCCTGTCTCACAGAGTTATCAAGAATGAGCCTTCTCTGACCACATGTTCATAGAGCAGATCCCAACAATGCAAACTCAGGAATGCTAAAAGAAATGTTCTAACAAAAAATAACATACAAATAAAACACAAATTTATAAGAAACTACACAATAGGAAAATTTCTAAGTAGAATACTGCAGGACAATTTTATTTCAAATATTCAAATAAAAAGAGCCACAAAGTATGTCTTTCTACCAGTTTCCACTGCTTTCCACTGTCTTTCCACTGCTCATTGATGGCTCAAGAATACATAGTAGTTCTACCTGCTTGTCCTGACGCAGCCTGTGCCACATTATGCAAATAAAATACATATGATTGTATTTTATAATTTGATGATTGGTCTTGTTTTCAAACTCCAATCTTAGGATAACAATCTCAGTGAAATGACACCCACAGGAGAACACGGAAACAACACCAGGGAGAAATCAGATCACATCCTTCACAGATGGAAATAAACTAAGGTCATCAGTAAGGAGCAGGAAGCCATTGTGTCCAGATGTGACCCTTGAAAAGGATTCAACATAATTTACATAAGATGCACATCCCAACACAATGTGATCCTCATGCAATCCCAAATTATAAATGTTCCATTAAAAAAGTAAAATTTTTCATATACTCTCCAAATACGTCCATATAAGAAACAAGGTGAGGCTGAGGAAATGGTTCATAATAAAGGATACGGAAGAGCTGTGACAACTAAGTACGAAACTGGGGCCTACACTGAGCTCTCAAAAAAGTGGGAAAATGCTACAAAATATTCATGGGCCAATTCACAAAGTTGGAAGATGAACAATAGATTAGATTGTATTAGGTAAGAATAGTGTGTTGATGTTAAATATAATGAAGTACACAGCTAGGCAGCTTATCATTTTTGTATTTTTCATGATGTACAGAGAACAAATAACAATATGTCGTAGAGACTATGTGCTGCCCACAAAGTCTAGAATATTACTCTGAAACTTTTAAGGGAGCATTTGCTAACCCCTGCTGCAGTTGCATAGAAGAATACTTTTATTCTTAGGGAAAAATAAGGTATCATTGAGGGGTAATGGCCATGAGACATACAACTTAGTTTCCCTTCAAAAAAGAAATTATGAGCGGGCAGATAGGTAGAGATAGGATGATAAAGTGAATGTTAAAATGGGTAAAGTGTTAATTGATTAATTAGGGTCAGGTATGAGTGTTCTCATGCTATTCTTATTCTTGCAGTTTTAAAAAATTTGAAATTTCTGAAATTGAATTTTGAGAATTAAAATGTTGTCCTCTAATTTTACAAATCTCTTAAAATATCTAATAACTTATTCTTCATAATACCTGATTTCAAACTATACTACAGTCATGATAACGTAAACAGAATAGTACTTGCACAAAAATAGACATGTAGATCAGGGAATAAAAGACACAGAAACAAACCCACATGACTGCAGCCCTCTGATTTTTCAAAAAAGGGCCAAAAACACATATTGGAGAAAAGAGAGCCTCTTTAACAAGTGGTGCTGGAAAATGGATGTCTACTTATAGAAACTGAAATATGATCAATCTCTACCTCTTACCAGGCACAAAAATCGATACAAAATAGATCAAAGAACTAGATATAAGACTTGAAACTTTGAAAAAGCTACAAGAAAATATAAGGAAACACTTTGAGTCATAAACACAAGCAAAGACTTGGCACATAGAACTCCAGTAAAATAGGAAATAATAGGAAGAATTGACAAACAGGATTACAGTAAATTAAAAAATTACTTCGTAACAAATGAATCAATCGACAGAGTGAAGAGACAGCCTACAATGTGGGAGAAAATCTTTGTCAGTTACTCTGCCAACAGAAGACTAGTATTTAGAGTTGATAAAGAACTCAAAACAGCACCACAAAAACAACCCAATGAACATACAGGCAAATGACTTAAACAGACACTTTCAAAAAGAAGTACAAATTTCCAAAAGGTTAGGAAAAAAAATGTCCAACATCTTTAGCTAAATGCACATCAAAACTATACTGAGATTTTACCTCATCACAGTCAGAATGGCTATCATCAAGACCACAAAACAAATGCTAGTAAGGATGTGTGGTGGGGGAAGCCCTTCTACACTGGAGATGGGACTATAGATTAGTATGGCCATTATGGAAATCAATATTGAAGTTCTTCAAGAAATTAAAACCTGAACTACCACATGACTCAGACATAGCTCTCCTGTGGATGTATCCAGAGGAAATAGCAGCCTTTAGGATTGCCTGCATGCCCATGAAAACCACAGCACAATTCATGATAGCATAATAGCTTTGCCTCGTGGTAGGTGCTGAGCTAGTGGCATTCTTTTATTTATTTATTTATTTATTTATTTATTTGGCCCTGTGTAAAATCTCATGTGATGGGCTTGTCATGCCCATCAACAGATGAAGGGATAAATAAGATGCGGTATATTATACACAATGGAATATAGTTCTTCCACAAAGAAGAACAAAATTTTGTCTTTTGCAAGAAAATGGGTGAACTGAGAGTCATTATGTTAAGTAGAATAAGCGAGGTACAGAAAGACAAGTATCACGTGTTTCTCTAATATATAGAATCTTAAAAAAATTAAACTTGCATGTAAATAGAAGAGAGACTTAGACAAGAGAGAAATAAGGAGGAGAGAAAAGAGATATAAGAGAAGGTAACAGGAAGAATGGTTATAGTCAAAATATATGACATACATGCATGAAAATGCCACAGTGAAATTCAATATTTTGTAAAATTAATGGACCTAATACAATACATTTTTAAAACTGGGTAAAATAGGAAAAACAATTATTCTTCATGCCTACCCTTTGTAATTCTAGAAAATGGAAAATGGTTATCACTTGCATCTGTATAATCAATATTAATTGTGGTCATTTTACACAAGCAACTAACACTTACTGAGAATTTAATTCATGGCAGATGCTGAGCTACTGGGACTTTCTTGTTTATTAATTTATTTATTTAGTACTGTAGAAAATCCCATGTAGTATTTAAGCTTATGTGTCTGACTTATTTCACTTACCATTAGGGTCACAAGGTACATCTCATATGACTCAAGTTTATCTTTCTTTATAGCAGAGTAGTACTCCATTGTATATAAATACCACATTTTTTCCATTCATCAGTTGGTAGACATATTGACCATTGTCTAACATTTAGCTACTATGAATTGTGCAGATGTAAACATAGGTATGCATGAATCAGTATAATATGATGTCTTTAACTCTTTCAGGAAGATACCTCGAAGGGTAATAGCTGGGTAAAATTCTTGATTCTTGAATTTTTAAATTTTTTATAGGCAAAATATACCTCTGGTGTAGTCAGATCTACTCACAGCATCAGAATAAACTTCTATTTATGTGCAAGGAGGCTTGATGGCTGACTCCAAGCTATTCCTTATTCGCTTCCTCCATTTTCCACAGTCAGAGATGAGGAACTGAGAGATCTAAAGAGATGGCAACTCCTGAAAAGAAACAAAGCCAAAACTCCAGAACCTCCAAAGACTTCTCCTTAAATAAGCATAAAGGAAGTGCATTATTAGCAATGCTAAATTCTGAATTAGGAACCAGAATCTTTTCTTACCACATACTTGTTCTTCCTGGAGAGTAAATGTGGAAGAACTAAGTCATAACTTACTTAGCATTCTCTACATTAAATATGATTGATTTAATTTTTATAATCTGTGTACATAGTTCTTTTCATTATTCCCACTTTTTGAAAGGAAAATTGATCTTTAAAGTAATTAAATGACCTGCTCAAAGTCCCACAAATGACAAATAACAGGTGCTAAAATTCAAACTACAGTCTGTTGCTTTATTCTTGGTTCATTTCTTCTGTAGAAGACCCTGAAACAAGGATCAAAGTGCAAACATTTATTCAGGAATTGATCCCAGGAAGCCCATCAGATGGGCTGGAACAGAGACAGGAAAGGGAAGCAGCCAATAAAGGATGCATTGCTGGGCGAGTTACCACAGCGGATAACTGGACCTCAGTGCTAGTGGGAAGCTGGGCCCCAGTGCAGATGTTATTAGGATCACATCTGAGGAGTGAGGGACCTGAATTACTTGTCCACCAGTTCTCCATTTGTGGTGGATCAAGAGCTGATCCTTTTCCAGGGTAAGGTAAGGTCCCCAGAGCCAGAAAAGGATCTCTGGGACAGAGAGCAGCCTGTGTCTGCAAAAAGCAGCTGCGCTGAAGGAATATAGCTAAGGCTCCCTCAGCATTTGCTACACTCTCAACCACTAGCTAAGTTCATCTACTTCTGGGCTCTATAAAAGACCTAGAAAGCTGTGCCATTTATGTACACACCAATCCAATACAATATACGTTGGGCCTCACCCAATTGATGTCCTGAATTTCTTTTATTCAGTATGTTAAGGTTTGGTCCCTGCATTCTTGCTGGTTAAGTACCAGGAATACCCCTTGAATTCTCTATTGGAAGAAGATTCCATATAATAGCCAGTCTCTACATGGACTCAAAATAGATCCTCCAGTCATTTCACACCTAAGCTAAGGAGCCAACTTGAGATTCTAGGGTATTATAAGAAAATCAGTAATTCCCCACCATGGGGCACTTGTATACCTTTGGTAAACACATCTGGGCTGAGTCTATTAATGCCCTGGATATTCCAAGTCTTCAAACTTTGGTAGACTTTAACTCTCTGGAAAGATCAATATCTTCTTTGAGATTTGGAGAAATCAAGACTAAGTTACTTCCCCGAATCCACTTGCCTTGCTGGTAATTGCACATGATCAAGATTCTAAAATACTGTTTCTCAAACTTTAATTGGCACAGAAGGAATTTAGGAGTCTTGTTAAAGTGAAAACTTTGGGCTGAGAGTTAAGCTCGTGGTAGAGAGCTTGTGTATCATGTGTGAGACCCTAAGTCCAGTTCTCAGCATTAAGAAAGCAAAAAGATGTGCACTGTAATTCATCCTTCTTGGGAACAGGCTTGAGACTCTGCATTCTGACATACAACCAGGTGGCACTACCACTGAGAGGACAGCATCTGGAGCAGTGAGGCTACAGCAAGTAATTTCAGCACCCCAGTAAGCTCCAAAGTGTTTCCTAAGGTAGACTTGGAGAGGAGAATCATGCCCTTCAACTAAGAGTTGCCAACCAAGCCAAGAATTTGGAGTTTTGTTGCTTTTTTGGTCTTTGTTTTCTTAAGTGGAGGGGAACCAAAATTTTACCTAACAGCAATTTAAGGTCAAGAGCAGGAAGAACAAAGAGTCTAGTGTTTGCCAGTGAGTTCCGAACAATGCCTTTTCTGCAAAATAAGGGTTCATAGGGCTGAGTAAGTCAAACCTGTAAACATTGCTTAGACTCCTTTGCAAGTCATTAACTTTTAGATCTCCAGTTCTGAACTGGACTCCTCAACTGGATTGTTTAATAAATACAACAGTATTTCCTCATCTCTTAATAATGGTTAGCAGTAGAGAGCCTTTGCTATAATGAACCTTTTATAAGCACTAATTCATTTTAGCCTCACAACTATACAACAAGGAATTGCCTTTCATTTTCTCATTTTTATAAATGAGGAAACAGAGGTACCCCATGGCGAAGTTACTTGCTAACAGACACAGAGCTAGTAATAGGCAGAACTCGGATTTAAGCCCAGGAAGTCTGACTCCTTGGTAAATACTTTGATTCACTATTAAGAGAACATGACCCAAAACTATGTGCCTAATCTGCTTTATAAGACTCAAAAGTTCCAAATTTTCAGAGCACCAAAAATACTTCAGGTAATCTTGTGCAAAACAGACTCCGTAAATAAGACTTTCAGAAAAATATTTGTTGGGCTGGGGATTTAGCTCAGTGTCTTAAGCGCCTGCCTGGCAAGCATGAGGTCATGAGTTCGATCCCCAGTACCATAAAAAATAAAAATATTTGTTTTGTTTTCCAGTGTTGGTCATTGACTTTGATTTTTTTCCCCAAAGGTAAAACAAGGGACAATCTTCCTTATCCTCATCTTAGAAGTAATAATAACTTCTTTATCATCATTTACAACTATTTAAATACTTACTGCTAGAATTTCACATTTGAGGTGAATCTTGAAGAACAATACCAGTTCTGTCCAAGAGAAATAAGGATAAAGGTGATGAACATGGAAGTAGCTACAGTAAGAAGTAGTAGTCATTCATCACTTATCTCTTCATTCACGAACTATCAGTTGAGTACCATGGGAAGATGTGAAAATATTTTTGGTAGATAAGGAACCAGATAGTGTGTTTAAATGCAGCTGAAGGTGGGTTTTGTGGACTCTTGAATGGCAAAAGATAAACCACCTGGAAGCACATGGAGAAGGAAGTGGACATTCCATCCAGAGGAGAGCAGGGCGAAAGGAGGGAAGCTCGTGTGTGCAGCCCAAGCCCTGACCACAAACTCAGTTGCACAAGAGGAAGGTGGAAAAGCAGGGTAGAAGGAGCAGTATTGTCACCTTACAGGACACAAAAGAACAACAATGTGGAGCTCTTGTCTTCCAGAGGACACACTTTGAACTACACCCAATGTGCCTTCTCAGAGCCCCACACAGGTTTCCCAAGATCCTGTGTATCTACAGCTGTACCAGATCTAGGAGCTTTCCTAACCTTACTGGGGCTTTGAATGGAGGGATAACCACATCACAGGCTCGGGCTTGCCATACCCATTTGTTCCCAAAACCTGATTATGGCTGTGACACAATCCAGGTATTTAGTAATTCAGTGACCCGGTCAACCAAGCTTGCAAAAGACCAGGTCACTAGAATGTGGCCTCTGAGGGGTTTTTTGGTTTTTGATTTTGATTTTTCCCCCCCAGTGCTTAGGACTGAACCCAGGACTTTCACAGTGAGCTGCATTCCCAGCCCTTTTCTATTTTTTGTTTTGAGACAGTCACACTAAATTGGCCAAGTATAGCTTCAACTTTTATTCGTCCTGCCTCAGTCTCCTAGAGTACTGGGATTATAGGCATGTGCCTCCACACTTGGCCCATGCTTTCATTTTTGAGAGATAAATATGCACAACCACTATCCCAGTTCATCTTCTCAGTCCCCCACCAAGCAAAGGAAACTTCCTCAGGGAGTCAACTTTTGCAGACAATAGCATCTAGCGCAATATTTAAGTGCCATTGTATAGTGTGTACAAGAGCAGATTGTGTCATCATGATTTTACAACCTCATTGTATGACAGCATTGTGTGTGTGCCTTCAAAGTGTAAAACTTATTCTTTGAATTTCCATAACTGTGAGTTTTCTTTTTTTCTTTTTTTTTAAATTTTATTTAAAGAGAAAAAAAAGCAAAACAGAAAAAAGGGTAGAAATAATACAGAATTTCAATAAAAACAGTAAGAAATCACTAGTTGATAAATTACATATTGTCCTCTTAGAAATAGTTGTTCATGTTACAAAATTAAAGCATACAAAGTGGACATTCAAGGAGTGAAGCTGCAAACAGTTCTGTTCAACGATCCAACAAGAACTTAGTAATATGCCTCCGTTTGTGGGCTGCCTGCCATTGTCGTTGGCGCGCTAACCTCTTGGGGGTTTTCTGGCCATGCTGGAAAACCGCTAGGGGATCAAGTCTGTAAGGAAAAGGAGAGCCCCGTCTCATCCTCTCCCTGCTCTTGGGGGTGGGGGGCAAGTGGTTACCCCGGCAGCAGTGTCCTCTCGTTCAGATGCGATGAGGGGGGTTGGTGCGATTGTCTGCTGGGGTCGGCTGAGCACAAGCCCGTGTGTGTTTACCCCCTCAGGGGGGCATTCGCGGGCATGTGAATGATTGTGGTTGGGCTGGCTTGACAGCTTGGGGGTGTAAAACTTAGTAATATGGTTATCAATCCTACACACTTAAATATACATGCAGTTATACCCATTAGAGCACTTTCTTTTCCTCCTTTTGCTTTTTAAGTCCATTATCTGTTTAGTTATATCATGTTCCAACTTGCTCAGTACCTTACTGATCTGTTTTGTTGTTGTTATTTCCTTTTTAATCACCTTATATAATTCTGTTGTTTTGTTTTTGAGTTTCTCCTCATCCATGCCCCATGGATCAGCTTTGGTAGAGTTGGCAGTTTGGGGAGGTATTTTGTTACCTTGTTTTCCCATGTTCTATTTTTTTTATTTAATTTTTTATTAACTTGGAGGTAGTAATATACAGCAGAACAGGATGGAACAAAACCAATTGAGACAGTGTAGTGAAATTGGTACAGAACTTCACAGCAGGTTACTGGGACAGCAGTAGTAGGTACCATTGTATATCTTGTTATCTTCACAATAGTTGTTCTTTCAATCAGGTATAGCAAAATCAAAAGAAATACAGAATATTATAGAATTTATCAAAACAGAATATTGAATAGAGCAATACCATTAATCAGGACAAAGAAAAATGGCAATAAAAATATTTGCCTTCAAAGAGATAGTAGAAGGAAATACCCCTTATTTGCTATATTACATATGGTCAACCTCTCAAGAGATGCTCAGATCTCTGGCTCCCACTTGCTAAGGGGAGGGGTAGCATGTTTGATTCTCAGCCCACGTACCAAAAGGTGGCAGGCTGGTTGCTCATTTTCTCAGTGCCCTAAGTTCCAACATGGCGTGGATCTCAGGAAACACTGTTGCTTCTTGCCCTGAGGTGGCCGCAGCCGTGAGTTTTCTTATAAATCAACAAGAATGGGTTAATTTGGGAGAGGGTTTTGTTTTTGTTTTGTTTGTTTGTTAATCTTCTGGTGTTAGTTTGTTCATCTGAGAAAAGACTAGGAATACAATCATTCTTCCCTGCTTCTCAAAAGTGTCAGGAGGATTAAGATAATGCAGGTGTAAGTGCTATAATAAGTGTCATTAAAAATCCCATGCATATATTAGCATGTGGCTTTCTGAAACAATAGAATCCCACAAGGCTTACAGAACATCAATCACCATCCCTGGTATATGAGTTTGAAACCCAAACACCGGCCTTTCAGAATATGATATGGAGAAATGGAGGAAACTGCCCATGCTAATGTGGGTCCACAACTGTTGATGTGTGATGTCATCTATTCACTTCCTTCATCTGGTTTCTAGGGTTCTAGGGCAGCAAGTTTGTCCTCTGCAGGGGAAACCAAGGACTGACTGATTTTCTCCTGCTCAAGAACTATATCATGTGGACACTGCAGGTTTCATGAAGTCCACCAGAAACTTCTCTTCATGGAATTCACCACGAATGTGATGGCACTGGACATGAGGTCCCTACCTTGGAAGACTCTGTGATTCTTCTTGGTTTCATCAGAAAAACCCACAAAATATATCACAGCCACTTAGGCTGGCTCTGATTAGTGGAAGGCATTGGATCACATTCATTATGTGTCATTTCTGTTTAAAAATTCATAAATCCCCAGTCCTGGGAGGAAATGTGTTTCTCAACAGCAGTAACTATGTTCAGCCACTCTCTGTCCATTCAGTGGCTAACCACCTGCAACTGATTATTCAAAAAGAGAGACTGGGAAAGAGCAGACCTGCCCTAGCATGCCTGCCACCATCTGAATGCTTGTTAACCAGTGCAGGCAGGGAGAAACAGACAGATACACCCTGGGTACCCACAGGCCATGTGCCATTGGAGACCCATGCTTCCTGCAGGCAGCCAGCCCAGGCCAGGAGAATCAAACACACCCCTATGCACCTGCTGCCATTGAGGGAGTTCTGGTGTAGCCACACAGGCTGAGAGAAGAAGCAGCCCCATCACCATGCACCCATGACCATCGGGGAAGCCTCAGTGTAGCCATGTGGGTCTGCAGAAATCCTCCCCATCCCCCACTGCATCCCAAGGAACCTGGGTTCAGAGAAACCTAGGTGCCTGGCCCATTCTCCTACACTTCAGAGGGGCAGTGAACATGAGAAGTGCCTGGAACTCCACAACCAGCTTTCCTGGGAGGAACCTGGGAAAATTTCAAGAAGAAGGAGCAAATCTCAGCAACCTCAGACCTCCAGCCCACACAGAACAAGTCTGGGAAATGTTCAAATGGAAGAAAATGGAAGTCACACACTTGAAATCTCTGAAAGGGTAACAACTGAAGAAAAGAAACAACTTCATGAGGCCATAAAAGTAATCAGAAATAATATCTCAGGTAAAAGAAGAAATCACAAACAATAAAAAAGTTGCTAAGCATATATATGAAGACATAGATTTTAAAAAGAGGGGTATAGGAAAATGACGGAAATCTTGAATGAACAATATAGGAAGGAATTACAATGCATGAAACAGATTCAAAGAGATATCCAGAAAATTTAAAACTCTATTGGAAGCTGACAAAACTGCTTGAAAGAAACTGAAGATAGGCTTCCAGACCTCGAAGACAGTATTGCAACTAGAGATCACAAAAGGAAAGATCTCTTAAAAATAACGAGGAACCAGGATAATAATTTGATGGTTGCAAGACGATGCAAAGAAAAATAATTTAAGATTGATAGGTGTTAGTGAAAAAGCAAGGGTCAACACAAATGACATAGAAGGACTATTTACAGAAGTAATAGAAAAGTTCTCAAGCATGGGAAAAGGACCTGACATACAGATAAGTAAGGCATATAGAACTCCAACTAGCCATAACCAAAATCAAACTACACCAGATATATAATAATCAAGATGCCAGAAATTCAGCACAAGAATACGATATTAAAGGTTGTCAGGGAAAATAAAAAGATTACCTATAAACAAAAACCCATTAGAATCATGGCAAACTTCAACACAAACCATCAAGTCAAGAAGAGCTTTGAGTGAAGTGTTTCAAATGCTGAAAGAAAACAACTTCCAACCCAGATTGATCTATCCTGCAAAACTATCTTTCAAAATTGGTGGAAAAATAAGACACTTCCATGATAAAGAACATGAAGGAATTCATGACCACCAAATCAACCCTATAGAGAGTGCTGAAGGATATTCTAGAGAGAGATAAAAATGATCACAGTTCCAAGAACAGCAGCAGAGAGGGATCACCAAACAGGGCAGGCAATTGAATGAAGTGGAAAGGAAGGGTCAACAGCAGGAGGATAGCATGGCAGAGATGAGCTAATGTATGCCGGTTGTAGCCATTAATATAGATGGTTTCAATTCACCAATAAAAGAAAAACACAGAGAGAATGGATCAAAAATAAGATACATCAATATGCTGCATATAATAAACACATTTAACTCAAAAGGAAATTCACAGACAGAAAGTCAAAGGAGAGTAAACAATGTTCCATGTGACAGGAGACCAGAAACAAGCAAGGGTAGCTTGCCTATCAACTTCAGAATGGATAAGAAAGATACGGTATTTTCATGCAATGGAAAGCTACTCAGCTATAAGGATAATCTTGAGGCTCTTTTGGGTAAATGGATCCAACTTGAGATCATGCTTATGCTCATGAAATGGTTCCGGCACGTAAGGGTGAACATCATACTACCTCCCTAGCATAAAAAACTGAAGGAGTTAGTGAGATCCAAAATGTACAATAGATATTATGAAAGTGATAAGGGAGGAAAGGGCTAAAATTGTTAATTTGCTATTATCTTTTCTGAATTCCTGTATCATTTTCATAATTTTGCTAGGTTTGGTTTTATTCTGTCTTGTTCTGTTTGATTTTACTGTATCTGATGGTACAGACAGCTATTTCAAAAATAATGGGACATATCATGGCAGTCATGGTTGAGTTCCCATTATCTGGTTCTGAATTCCTATAATGCTTTCATTGTTTTGTTTGGTTTGGTTTTATTGTTTTGTTTTGTATGATTTAATTATGCCTTATGATATGGGCAGCTATTTTGAAGAAAACAAGAAATATTACATTATGGTAGTCATTGTTGATTTCCTATTATCTTGTTTTGAAGTCCTAAACCACTTTCATTGTTCTGATTAGCTTTATTGTTTGGTTTGGTTTTATTCTTTTTAAAATTTTAAAAAATAACAAATAATTAAAAGAGACTTCTGATCACATGGGTTTCTTCAACATTTTAGAGCCTCAGACTAAAGCAAAGGGAAAACAAGGTATCAACCCCGGCAAAGGTTGATGAAGCC
>PVJX010028572.1:0-23739 GCA_004027295.1 Dolichotis patagonum | reverse complement strand
AGTGTTCCATCCAACAACATCAGAATACACCTTCTTCTCAGCAGTACATGGGACATTCATAGAATAGACCATATACCAGCCCAGAGAACATATTTAAGTAAATGCAAAAGAATTAAAATTATCCCATGCATGTTATCAGATCATAGTGCTGTGAAACTAGAAATTAATGATAAAAGAAATTGCAAAAAAACTACAAACACATGGAAACTAAATATACACTCTTGAGCAATCAGTGGATCACAGAGGAAAATAAGAAGAAATTAAACAGTACCTACAAGTAAATGAAAATACAGACACAAATTACCGGATTTTTGTGGGATGCAATGAAAGCAGTCCTCAGAGGAAAACTTATTGCATTGAGTTCCCACATCAGGAAGACAGAACGAACACAAATAAACAATATGATGCTACAACTCAAACATCTAGAAAAAGAACAGCAAGACAAGACAAAAGCCAAAAGAAGGGAGGAAATTATAAAGATCAGAGAAGAAATTAATGCAATAGAGACTAAGAAAACAGTACAAAGGATCAATGAAACAAAGAGTTGGTTCTTTGAAAGAATATATAAAATTGATAAGTCCCTGGCCAACATTATTTAAAAAAGGAAAGAAAAAACTCAAATTCATGCAATAAGAAATGAAAAAGGTGAAATTACTACAGACTCAGTGGAAATACACAAGATCATCAACACCTATTTTGAAAACCTCTACTCTCATAGGTTCAATAACACTGAAGAAATAGACAGATTCCTAGATACATATGAACTACCAAAGCTGGATCAGGAAGATGAAAAACTGCTGAATAACCCAATTTCTATTACTAAAATTGAAAATGTAATTAAGTCCTTGCCTACAAAGAAGAGTCCAGGCCAAGATGGATTCACTGCACAATTCTACAATAAATACAAAGAAGACTTACTTCCAACACTCCTAAAACTCATCAACGAAATTGAAAGGGCAGCAATTCTTCCTAAGTCATTCCTGGAAGCAAATATCACTCTAGTACCAAAACCAGAGAAAGACTCAACTAAAAAAGAGTAGTATAGGCCAATATTCGTAATGAACATAAATGCAAAAATTCTCAATAAAATATTGGCAAACAGGATGCAGCAAATCATCAAGAAGATTATACACCATGACCAAGTAGGATTCATCCCAGGAATGCCGGGATAGTTCCACATATGCAAAACAATAAATGTAATCCACCATATCAATAGAGACAAAAGCAAGAACCACATGATCATCTCTATAGATGCAGAAAAAGCTTTTGATAAAGTCCAACACTCATTCATGAAAAGAATCTTACAGAGAATTGGAATAGAGATTCTTTATCTCAATATGGTAAAGGCCATCTATGACAAACCAACAGCCAGCATCATATTGAATGGTCAAAAACAGAAAGCCTTTACCTTAAAATCAGGCAAAAGACAAGGATGTCCATTATCACCGCTGCTATTCTACATACTACTGGAAATACTAGCCAGAGCAATAAGACAGCAAAGAGAAATAAAAGGAGTAAAGATAGGAAAAGAGGAAGTTAAATTATCATTATTTGCAAATGACATGATACTTTACATAGAAGACCCCCAAAACTCTATTGAAAGACTCCTAGATATAATAAACAAATTCAGCAAGGTAGCTGGATACAAAGTCAATACTCAAAAATCAATAGCATTTCTATAAACTAACAACAAAAGTACTGAGAGAGAAATAAGAGAAACTACACCCTTTACACTAGCATCCAAAAAATGAAATACTTAGGAATTAATCTCACGAAAGAAGTAAAGAGCTATACAGCAAAAATTATAATACCGTGAAAAGGGAAATCGAAGAGGACATCAGAAAATGGAAAGACATCCTCTGTTCATGGATAGAAAGAACAAGCATTGTAAAAATGGCCATTCTCCCAAAATTACTATACAGATACAATGCCATCCCAATAAAATACCACTAACATACCACATAGATCTAGAGAAATCACTCCTAAAATTCATCTGGAAACAGAAGAGACCTCGAATAGCCAAGGCAATTCTAAGCAACAAAGGCAAGGCAGGAGGCATCACAATCCCAGACTTGAAATTATACTGCAAAGCTACAGTAATAAAGTCAGTATGGTACTGGAATAGAAACAGACCGGAGGATCAGTGGAATGGATTGGAAGATACAACCACAACTGCAAAATCACTCAACCACCTCATCTTTGATAAAGGGGCCAAACATGCTCACTGGAAGAATGACAGTCTCTTTAACAAATGGTGCTGGAAAAATTGGCTTTCCATATGCAGAAGACTAAAACTAGACCAATGTCTATCACCATACACTAAACTAAAATCTAAATGGATCGAAGATCTAAATATTAAAACAGAAACACTAAAACTGCTGGAAGACCAAGTAGATGAAAATCTCAAAGATATAGGGGTAGGAAGAGAATTCATGAACAAGAACCAAAGTACACGGGAAGTACTTCCCAGAATCAATAACTGGGACCACATCTTATTACAGAGTTTCTGCATGTCAAAAGAGGTTTCCAGCAGAGTGAAAAGAAAACCCACATATTGGGAAAAAATCTTCATGGACAGCGCCACAGACAAAGGACTTCTCTCTAGAACTTATAAAGAATTTAAAAAAAATATCAGACCCTCAAAATTCAAAGACCCAATCCAAAAATGAGCATCTGAAATGAATAGACAGTTCTCAAATGAAGAAATATGAATGGCAAATAAATACATGAAAAAATGTTCATCATCATTAGTCATGAGAGAAATGCAAATTAAAACCACACTGAGATTCCATCTCACTCCAGAAAGAATGGCCAGGGTAGAAAAGACTACCAATAACAAGTGTTGGAGAGGCTGTGGGGAAAAAGGAACTCTTCTACACTGTTGGTGGGAGTGTAGAGTGGTGCAACCACTGTGCAGGTCACTCTGGAGATTCCTCAAAAAGTTGGGTTTGGAAGTCCCATTTGACCCAGCTATCCCACTTCTGGGTCTGTTCCTAGGAGAACTGAAAACATCATACCACAGTGATATATGTGCACCCATGTTTATAGCAGCACAATTTGTAATAGCCAGATCCTGGAAACAACCTAAGTGCCCATCAACTGAGGAATGAATAAAAAGTTTTTGGCATTTTTATACAATGGAGTATACTCAGCTATAAATAATGATCAGTTGAGATATTTATAAATAAATGGACAAGACCTGAGACCATTCTCTTAAGTGAAATAAACCAAACTCACAAGGGTAAATACCGTATAGTCTCTCTAGTATGAGAGTTGATAAGACTTTGTGGTAAGCAAGAGTCCCCATATCATAGCTTTGAAGCCTTTCAATGTTTTCAATCATCAGTTTGAATGGTTTTATTCTGTTTTATTTGACTGTATCATGCGTGATGATATAAACAGCTCTTTTGAAGAAAACAAAACATTATGACAGCTATTGCTGATTTAATATCATCCTTCTTAGAAGTCCTACCATGCTTTTTTTGTTCTACTACCATTGGTTCTATCACATTGTGTCTTATTGGGATTTAAATATGTCTGATAGTTTAAACAAAATTTTTCTGTCTAAAATGAGATATTATAGTACCCATTGATCATTTTCTGTTATTCAGTTCAGAAAGCCCTGTAATTCTTTCACTCTATGCATGGCTTTATACCATTGTGTTATGTTTGATATTATTGTATTTGAAACTATTCTCAACTATAGCAGAGTAAGTGATGTGGTGATAGCTACTGTTGATGTCCTGTTTTCTTAATGTTAAGTATCGTGTTGCCTATGTTGTCCTGTTCTGATCTGCTCTGTACTGCCCTCTTTTGTTTTATTCTCTTTAAAATAAAAAATTTTTAAAAATTTTTTAAAAAAGATAGTATCAAGTCTGAGAGTATAGGCAACTACACTGTTTTACCATGACTGATCTTAATTGAATCTGGTTTGTTAGATTGCTGTTTTGTATCGACACATTTTATTCAAAGCTGTTGTGATTGATAGTATCAAGTGTGAGAGTATAGGCAACTACACTGAAGATGACAAAATTCACTAGGATACCCATTCTGGTTTGAATATTACCTGCCTTTGAAATTTTACATTGTCTATAATGTTTTGTTTTTACTAATATTGTTATGTACTTCTATATTCAACTATACTGCTATATCCAAATATACTTCATGATGTAGACAATTCTATTGAAGATAACAAGAGACAGCACAGTAGCCATTGTAGATCACCTTGTACTGTGGTTTTATATGACATTTTGGATTCATGCTCTTATAGAAATCTGTTTTGTTTTGTCTTGCTATGTTTTGTTTTTCCCTCCAATACAGAAAGGATAGAAATACAAGTAAAGACACATGCATAGCTATTTACAGTCTCACTGTTTGAATATCCACTTTGTATGATTTAATTCTGTAACTTGTGCAACTACTTCTAATATGTAATTTATCAACTAGTGATTTCTTACTGTTTATCTTTTTTTTAAAATTCTGTATCAATTGTTTATACCCTTTTCCTGTTATTTCTCTTTAAATAAAAAAAAATCCAAAAAAAAAAAACCTTACCAACAAAGAAAAGCCCAGGTCCTGATGGATTCACAGCTGAATTCTACAAGAAATTTAGAGAAAATTTGATGCCAATACTCCTTAAACTCTTTAATGAAATTGAAAAGAAAGCAGTCCTCCCTAAATCATTCCTGGAGGCAAACATAACTCTCATACCAAAACCAGAGAAAGACCCAACCAAAAAGGAGAACTATAGTCCAATCTCACTAATGAACATTGATGCAAAGATTCTCAATAAAACACTGGCAAATAGAATGCAAATAGAATGCAACAAAACATCAAGTAGATAATACATCACGAGCGAGTGGGGTTCATTCCAGGAATGCAGGGATGGTTTAACATATGCAAATCAATAAATGTGATATACCATATCAACAGAGCCAAAAACGTAAACCACATGGTCATCTCAATAGATGCAGAAAAAGCTTTTGATAAGGTCCAACACATGTTTATGATAAAAACCCTTGAGAAACTTGGAATGCATGGTGTCTACCTCAACCTTATAAAGGACATCTATGACAAACCAACAGCCAATATTATACTAAATGGACAAAAACTAAAAGGTTTCACTTTGAAATCAGGACCAAGACAAGGATGTCCACTATCACCACTCCTTTTCAATATAGTTCTGGAAACACTAGCCAGGGCAATCAGACAAGAGAGAGAAATAAAAGGAATAAAGATAGGAAAGGAAGAAGTTACATTATCACTATTTGCAGATTACATGATACTCTATATAGAAGACCCAAACAACTCCATTAAAAGACTGCTAGAGGTAATAAACAAATTCAATAGTGTAGCTAGCTACAAAGTCAACATGCAAAAATCAATAGCATTCTTGTACACAAACAAGAAACTCACCGAGAGAAATTATGGTAATATCACCCTTCACAATAACATCTAAAAAAATGAAATACTTAGGAATCAACCTAACCAAGAATGTAAAAGACCTATATGCTTAAAATTATACTACTTTAAAAAAGAGGACTGAGGAGGATATTAGAAAATGCAAGGATATTCCTTGCTCTTGGCTAGGAAGAACCAACATAGTGAAAATGACCATACTCCCCAAACTGTTATACTGATTTAATGCAATGCCAATCAAAATACCATCAACATACCTCACAGACCTAGAGAAAACACTCCTAAAATTCATTTTTAACCAGAAGAAATCTACAGCAGCAAAGGAAATTCTGGGCAATAAAGACAAGGCAGGAGACATCTCAATTCCTGACTTGAAACTGTACTACAAAGCCACAGTGATAAAATCAACATGGTGCTGGCAAAAAAATAGACCTGAGGATCAATGGAACAGATTAGAAGATGCAAGTATAAGTACAAAGACACTCAGCCACCTGATATTTTACAAAGGGGGTAAACATGTTCACTGGAAGAAGGATAGCCTCTTTAATAAATGGTGTTGGAAAAACTGGCTCTCCACATGCAGAAGGCTCAAACTAGATCCATGCTTATCACTGTGCACAAAATTAAAGCCTAAATGGATCAAAGACCTAAACATTAAAACAGAAACACTAAATCTACTGGAAGATAGGGTAGGTAGAAGTCTTGGAGACATAGGGGTAGGCTGAGAATTCATGAACAAAATGCAAACTGCACGGGAAATGCTTCAGAGAATAAACAACTGGGGTCTCATACTATTGAAAAGTTTCTGCACTTCAAAGGAGATCACCAGCAGAGTGAAGAGAAAACCCACAGAATGAGAAAGAATTTTAGCCAGCATCCCCTCAGACAAAGGACTTATATCAAGACCATATAACAAATTGAAAAACATCAGCCCCCCAAATTCAAAGACCCTCTCCAGAAATGGGCATCTGAGATGAACACTCAGTTCTCAGATAAAGATATACAAATGGCAAATAAATACATGAAGAAATGTTCACCATCACTGGTCATTCCAGAAATGCAAATTAAAACAACATTGAGATTTCATCTCACCTCTGAAAGAATAGCTGCCATAAAGAAATCAACTGATAACAAATATTGGAGAGGCTGCAGAGAAAAAGGAGCATTGCTCCACTGTTGGTAGGAGTGTAGACTGGTGCAACCCTATGGAAATCAGTATGGAGAATTCTCAGAAGACTAGGACTGGAAGCTCCATTCAACTCAGCTATTCCCCTCCTGGGTATTTTCCCAGAGAAACTGAAAAGTTCATACCACAGTGATATATGTGCACCCATGTTCATAGCAGCACAATTTGTAATAGCTAAATCTTGGAAACAACCAAGATGCCCATCAACTGCAAAGTGGATGAAAAAGTTGTGTTATTTTTATACAATAGAGTATTACTCAGCTATGAGGAAGGATGACCTTGAATCCTTCATAGGTAAATGGAGAAAACTTGAAACTATCCTCATTAGTGAAATAAATAAGAACCATATTTATAAATATTGCATTGTGTCTCTAGTGTAAAAAATAATAAGAACTGTAGGAGTAATAAAACCCCAAATGTGTAATTGCCACTGTAAAAAAGAGAGGAAAACAAAGTGCTCTAAAGGATATAATTGCATATATGTTTAAGTGTGTAAGATGAATGACCATATTACTGTATTTGTGTTATATCATGGAGCAGAACTGTTGGCAGTATCACTGCTTGAATGTGTACTTTGTATGTTTTAACTTTGTAACTTGAACAACTATTTCCAAGATGACAGTATGTAAGTTATCAAGTAATGACTTCTCAGTATTTTTTGTTCTTTTCTTTTTTCCCCCTTGGAATCTTGTATTTTTGCTACCCCTTTTTCTATTCTGTTTGTTTTGTTTTGTTTTGTTTTTAAAAAAATTAAAAAAATAAGACAGAAGGAAATTTCTCATATTTACCATATTGCATACTGTTATCTTCCTGATAGATCCTCAGACTATTAGCCTTTGGCCTACAAAGTCAATCAAACAATGCAAGCATTTAGTTGTTTTTGTTCCTCAGTTGCCATCAACTCAGCCTGTCTTCTAAATCATCCAGTTGCTTATGGGGCAGGAGGTG
The DNA here is from genome assembly GCA_004027295.1 of Dolichotis patagonum. Classification (NCBI taxonomy): domain Eukaryota; kingdom Metazoa; phylum Chordata; class Mammalia; order Rodentia; family Caviidae; genus Dolichotis; species Dolichotis patagonum. The sequence continues at coordinate 16,187 of PVJX010028572.1, read as the reverse complement.
GGGAGGTGTTGTTGATTCTCAGCGCATACACCAGTTGGCTCATGGGAAGGGTAAATTGTTTTATCTCTCTTCCTGGGCCCCACATGGTTTGCATGGCTCACAGGAAAGGTGAAGTGGCTTCTTACTGTACTCCTCTCAGACCCAGTATGGCTTCTGCTGACTCACAGGAAAGGAGAACTGGCTTGTCTCTCTTCCTGGGCCCCACATGGTTTATGCAGCTCACAGGAAAGACAAATTGCCTTCTTGTTGTACTCCTCTCAGAGCCAGCATACCTTCTGCTGACCCAAAGTAAGAGTGTCTTATCTGTCTTCCTGGGCCCTGCATGATTTGCACAGCCCACAGAAAGGGAAAATTGGCTCCTTCTTGTATACCTCCCAGATGCATCATGGCTTCTGCTGGCTCACAGGAATAGTGAACTGTCTTGTTTCTCTTCCTGGACCCCACTATTGAACATAAGACACATTAGACACTTAATGATATATCTGAGAAAAATAAAACATTTCCTGAAAGGTGCACATTGATTTTAAAAAATTTACACTCATTAAAAGATTTTTAAAATGACCTCTGAGAATTGAAAAAAGAAACACAATATTTGTAGAAATTTGATTTCATGAATAAAACCTTGAAGAGCTCTGTATTAGTTACTTTTCCATCACTAGGACAAAATATCCAGCACCCACAAGTTAAAAGATGAAAGGGTTTTTTGGCTCATGGTTTCTGTGTGTTCAGTACACTGTTGACTGAACCCAGCATGGTGGAAGATCACAGTAGAGGAAAGCCAAGTACCCCGCAGAAGCCATACAAAGAGAGAGAGGGAAAAGGGAAGAGTCAAAGACAAGAATACACTCTTTCAGGTCATATTACCAATGACCTACCCTCTTCAATCAGGTTCTATTTCCTAACATCACATTCAGTTATGAATTTATCAATAAGCTAAAAAGTTAATAAGTATAATATGCTTCTATGATCCAATCATCTTCCCAAATCCCCAGTTCTGAACACAATGAAAATGTTTGTGTTTCATTTTAGATTTAAACCTTAACAAGCTCTGATTTCAATCTTCTTTGTGTTAGTTAAAACAAGAAGAAAAGAATTTTTCTTTGAGCCGCAGTTCTTTTTAAAACAATGCTTCTTTTGCTAAAGATGCACAAAGAAAACACAAGGTGTCAGCAACAAGATTTCAGCCCACTCCCCAAATCTTCACAAGGTTAGCTCTGGACATGTCCCATACTATGTCAGTTTTCAGAAGACCCAAATTAACCCATCTTGACCCATGAATGTGCCCTTAGGATTGGTTGGGGAAGTTCAGTCAGCACAGCCAAAAAATACCACCTGAACCATCTCTCATGGTGGACGTGAAGGTGGGAGGCAGAAAAGGAAGTAGTTTCCAAAGAAAAAGCTGTTGCCAAAAGAAAATGGAACTTGAGGGTTTTTTATGTAAATGGAAAGAAACGCATCCCTCTCAATGAATGTATCTGTCTCTAAGACGTAAAAAGCCAAAAATACACTTTTTACACCTTAGAGACAGAGAATTCAGCCTCCACTTAGGCCTTTAGGAGCCAACTTTGTGTAGTACATGAACTGCATAAATAGAGACAATGGCCATAATGAAGAGGAATGTCAGATGTCCACAACTTAAGGTTTCTTAATGAAAGTAATTTTGATTAAGAAACCTGATATTCCTCTCAGTACCAGTTGTCTGTAACACTTCATTGCTTCAGTCATAATATTTATTCAACTTCCTAGTCTTTTGCAATGGGCATTATTCTGTGTATCTTGCATTTGGCTCAGATACATATTTCCCTTTTAGCTCTATAAATATCTAAGGATCCAAGTTACTATGTCAGTCATACTCCTGGACCATAATTCAAATTAGCTTCTTGCAATCCCCATATCCCTATAATTTCTTTTTGCAGTTTTTTCTGGATGAAAGTGTAGCAAAGTACATGGTTAAAGATGACAAGTCAGGGTTCCTGACACTGTTTTATCCTATGCCTACATTTCAGCCACAGTGTTACATGCAATCATTTTGACAAGATAGTTTGGGCATGACTGACCAACATTTGATAACTAGAGAAAGAACAGAAGATCCTGTGAAGGCATTCTTGGCTCTTTATTGATGACTCTGTCCTTTTTCATATTTAGACTGACACAGTTTCAAAATCATGGGCCAATGACTTTATATGTCTAAACCTCAGTTTTCCTCATCTATGTAATAATAAACCCTGCTTATCAAATACAAAATGCAATATTCACTGATATCATGTATGTGCACCTGAAGGGTCTGTAATGAAAGTCACATGATTCCCCTCAGTCTTAGCTTGTGTGCTGAGAAAGCCAATGCTCTTTTTAAACTTTCTTCTGTCTGCACCATATAGAACGTTTTCTCCTTGTCTGGATTTCCTGAAATCCAAAATCAAAATTCTACCTGCTCATACTATGATATTAGAAGCAATAATAAATTTTCAAAGAAGATACAAAAGAACATAAATTCAGGTAGGCAAAAATGTACCACTCAGCCAATATATACTTCTTATAATATTCAACAACATGTAAATGCTATGTAAATAGTTGTTGCAGTATATTATTTAGGGAATGACAAGAAAGAAGTTATACATATTCAGTAGAGATATATATGCTTTTGAAAAAAACTTTTCAACCTGTCTGACTATATAAGGTTTGATATTTCAGATGGCTCCTGGATATTTCCCCCAATAGGTAAACAGTGACTACTGCATTTTATCTTCTGTTTCTTGGCCCTATCATCAGAGTCCCATTGAGTAAAACTAAGTTAAATACACATGATGAAAAGTTTGAAATAATTTTTTAGCATTCTATGGGAACAAAATTACAAAGAATACTTCTCATGCACTCTCATAGGAAGGGAGGAATTGCAATGGCTCCTCCCCAACATACAGAGCAAAATAGCTACAACAAAAACCCCTTACTGTTGCAGTCCTTTCAACCTGAGGATAAGTCTCTTCCCCCACTTTGACAGATGCAGAATTCTCTTCCTAAAGCTGCTGTATTTTGCTGCCCAAAACTCTACCACCTATTTGCCAAGACTTTTTATATACAAATATTAAATATCCTCATTTATAAGTTTTCCACAAATGAGCAGTTATGCAAATGAACTATCATTCTTGTTATAGTGTCATCCTAAAAAAGACTTTGTACTTTTGCTTCTCTGCCCATAATTTGAATATCTGGTTTGCATTTTAGATGCCTTCTTCCAAATGTTTCTATCATACAATTAAGACAGGCTGCTTACAGGGGGAATGTAGTGCTTTGTTTATGCCTTTGTGTTATAAACAGCCAGGTACTCTTTCATTGTAGTTAAAAGATGATAGTATCTTTCTCCACTAAGTTTGTTTTTATGAAGATAAATACCAAGACCGTTAAAGACAGTCTTAGACAGTCTTACATCTGATCAATGTAAATAGAATATAAGCAGTGAACAAGGCTTAAAAGTAAACATTCAACAAATATCTTATTTCATTTGCAATTCTGAACTCTTTCAAACTCAGGTCTGTCAGAATACAGCTGTACTGCTTAAAACCCTTTGAATAACAAAGTTGTCCAGACAAAGTGATGTGACCTTGTAAATATTGTCATCAATAGTAAAATGCCAAATATTTGGGCAGACTCTTAAAATAAGTGGTAGTAAGTATACTCAGAAGCAACTAGCTAGTTCTTAAAAATACATTAGAACATTTTATGCATGATGTATCACCCGTGGTACCAGTACCAAGGAAAGTACTTTATGTATGATGAATAATTAATAAATGCTGACTAAAGTAATCTGAACAGTTTTCAACCACTTCAGAAAATATATATGTCTACAAGTTGAACCCTTGACAATAATCTTTAGTCAAGTAAGATGTGAATTTATTTATTTAATTAACCCATAAGTACTTATTAGGTATTTGTTATAAATGGAAAAAATTTGTCTCCTGCAATTGAGAAGAATATATAAAAGCATTTGATAAAATAGATTAATTCACAACAAAAATGTAAGATGTGTTTCTTTAAGCTAGAAAAGTAAAAAATAAGAGCAATTCTTTAACCTAATAAAGGATGTCTAGAAGCTGGGTGTGGTAGCAAAGGCCTATAGCTCTAGCATTTTGAGAGGCCAAGACAGGAGGACCACAAGTTTGAGCCTAACCTGGACAATTTAACAACTTAAATAAATAAAAAAATAACATTTTAAAAAGAGTTAAAGATGTAGCTTATGAAGTCCCTGAGTTTAATACCACATAATGAAAACCAAAGTATTTAGAGAAAAAATTATACCTAATGATTTTTATACATGAAAGATTAAATATATTCCCTATAAAATGAGAAAGCAGCCAGGCATGGTGGCACATACCTGTACCACCAGCACTCAGGGCAGCCAAGACAGAAGCATTGCTGCAAGTTCAAGACCAGCCTGGGCTACATAGTAAGTTCTGAGCTAGCCTGAATTACATAGTGAGATCCTGGCTAAACAAAACAAAACAGCAAACATAAATGAGAAAGCAAAGATATTCTCTTCCATTGCTCTTATTCAATGAAGTGCTGAAAGGTCTAGCTAGTACAGAAAGAGAAATAAAAAGTAAAACCATGTTTTATTTGTGATAATATAACTGACAATTTAAAAAAATCCTAAAGTATTTACAAAATACTCTTATTACCTGAATAGGAAAACCTGTTCACCTAGAAAAACTGCAGGATATAAAGTTCATTTATAAATTCAGTTGTATATTTATATACCAGATGTCAAAGTAAGAACTAAGAACATATTAGCATGTATAATACATTTTAAAATGAAGAAATTATTGTTATAGCTTTTTTATGTGTCAACTTGCCTAGGTCATGGGTCCTAGTAATTGAATCAATATAGGTATTGCTGTGACAGTGTTGTGCAGATAGAAATACAGTCACTACTCAGTGGGTAGTACATAGGCAGTGTATACTAATTGGTAAATTTATTTCTCAAAGTGGTATGGGCTAAATTTTGAGCACTTTATGTACTATGATTGAATGTACAAATGCATAAATGGTACACAATGGAACAATGTTTCTCACTGTCATAGAAAAGAGTTACAAATCAACTCTGGGGGAGGCTAGAGTGAACTGTGGTTTAGAGTTGGAGATAAGGAGTATGAATTAATACTTTTCTTAATATATATAGAAACAAAAAGATACAGAATAATTATAGATGTGTGTATACATTGGTTAGTGTATACAGTTATTTATTACCAGCTTTTTCTGATAAGACAGCCTAGAAATAGTTATCATTCTAATAGTAAAATCAGTGTTCAGGTTTTGGCTTCTACATACTGTCCTTTAATAAAAGGAACTAGGGTTTCTTGGACAAATGGGTGATTCTAGGACTTGAGCAGGGATAAGCTGGAGCTTAGAATATTTGTAGTGCCAATAATGAAAGAGATCATAAAAGCATAGGTGTGGGGAGTGGCTGAGCCACAACTAAGCTGGAGACCAGTGAACTCCTTGGAACTAGAGCAAGGCCACACCAGCAAGTGTCTGTCCTTGATGTTCCTCCATTTTAAATTCAGCACAGATTGCTCTGAGAATGCTTCATGTTTACCATTCTCAGCAAAACACTGAGACCTCGCACTTTTCACTCCACCACATGGTTCACTCCTTTAAATGTGTATAAATAATGATACAGACCATGCTATGTTATCACGGCCTCTATATCAGAAAGGTTAGGTCCTACCTGGTCCCAGTTTTGCTTTCACTGTATGTCTAGTTTTTTCTAAATTTTCCATCACCCCCTCTTAGGACCCCACTAACTGTACAGGTCATGGAAAATGGAGATATCCCAAAGGAAAATAAGAGCAAAACTGAATGAGATTCTAATAGCCAACACTTAAACAATGGCACCAAGAAAATAATTCAGGTGGCTAGCTTCTCTCACCTGCATCACTAGACTCTACAGCCAGACTAGCTAGAGGAATCTGGGTGACTAGATCCTCCCCTTGTCTCAATTGAACCAGGAAACCAAGGAATGTCAGTCACATAGTAGAACTCTGAGTAGGTCACAAAAAATGGACAGGTGACACCAGTAAGGTGAAAAGTCCACAGCAACATTAAAAATAGGAGAAAACAGGTGGTAAGTTTGATGAACCAACATTGCACTTAGGGACAAAGAAACAGAACAAAAGCAAGTGGGTGGGGACACTCCTTTTTCTCTCTTTTTTGTATTATTTTTATCTTTCTTTTTCTTTTCTTTTCTTTTCTTTTCTTTCTTCTTATCCTATTTTTCTTTCAAAATGGCTGGAGAAAACTCCTGTCACAGAAAACTAATCCCATCTCCCAAACCTAGAGATCAAGTTTAGATAATCCCTTGCTTAGTCTTTCATTCTTTCATTTCTCCCCTCTTCTCTAGTTTCCCAAAGCTTGTATGAACATTCTTGGTCCTCTAGTTTGCTTCTACTTCCTTATCAATTATCTTTGTTTTATTGACTATCCTTCTTTAATTTCCCCACCACAGGGTAAAACCACTCTACCAACGGGAAACACTTTGCATAAAGGCTCCTAATTTATGATTGGTTTGGTTATGTAACTGTAGGTTTTACTTCTATGGTTTAGGTTTAAAACTGTTACAACAGTGGAGTTTATGGGGAGCTACTGTGATGCTGGACTGGGTACAGCAGATTGCAGGGCCTCAGTCAACCACGTTCAGCGTCCTGGTTTCAGTCCAGGAGGGAGGAAGCTTGCAAGGGGACTCTGGGCTCAATTGGACTGGCCTGGGAACAGCTTGAGACCAGCACTACCAGCTGCTGAGTTAATACCCACACCCCTAGGACAGGGGATTGTACGCGGGAGGCTCTGAAAGCCCAGTTCTCCACACCCAGCTTCTGCATCTCAATTAAGAGAGCCAAGAATCTGCAGAGGGGTGGAGTTAACCCCAGGGGAGTTCCAGTGACCTAGGGAAAGTTGGAGACCTATGTTCTGGCTTTTGAGTTTCTAGGGATTGACTGGGATGCTGGACTGGGTCCAGCAGATTACAGGGCCTGAGTCAACCACACTCAGTGGTCTTGTGTCAGTCCAGGAGGCAAAAACCTTGTGCAAGAACAATGGGCTCAATTGGGCTGGCCTAGGGACACTTTGAGACCAGGGTTGCCAGGGGTTGAGTTCATATCCACATCCTTAAGACAGGGGATTGTGCCCCGGGGGTTTCTCTGGCTCCAGTTCTCCACACCCTGCTTCAGCCTCTCAATTTAGGGAGCTAAGTACCTACAGAGGAGCTGAGACTGCTCCAGGAGTTGAGGGTTCAGTAGGAGATTTGCAACACACCCAGAGGAAGCTTTGGAACACCACTCAAACCAAGGAAATAAAGAAAAATGACAAAAGGAAAGACCAAAAGGCAGGCTCAAACCACCAGCCCATCCCAAGAAAGCCTGGGAGCCATGTATATAGAAGAAAATAGAAGCCATAAACCTGAAATGACTGAAATGATATGAACTGAAATAAAAAAGCAACTAGGGAAAGCTATGGAGAAATTCAAATTAGAAATAATTGCCCAGGTAAAAGAAAAAATGATAAAAGTAGTGAAACAAATAGTGAACATATCTAGTGAAAATACAGCTAAAAATTTAGAGGAACAAAGCAAACAGATAGAATCCCTGAATGAACACTATAAGAAACAACAAGAATACATAAAGCAGATTCAAAGAGATATACAGGAAATCAAAAATTCTATTGAAAGCTGTAAAAACCACCTCAATGAAACTGAAGATAGAATCTCAGACCTCAAAGATAAGATTGCAGCTAGTGAACAGGAAAGGAAAGATTTTTTAAAAATAAGAAGGAATCAGGAAATAACAAATCACAATAACAAATAAAAAATAACAATTCAACAGCTACAAGATGATGCAAATAAAAATAACATAAGATTAATAGGGATAAATGAAAAAGAAGGGGACAGCACAAATGATATCAAGAGGATGTTTACAGAAGTAATACCTGAGAATATACTACTCTCAGCTATTCCAAATATGAGAATGGACACTGACATTTGGATAAGTGAAGCATATAGAACTCCAAATAGCCATAAGCAAAATAAAACTATACCCAGACACATAATAATCACCATCACAGAAACACAACCTAAGAACAGAATACTAAAGCTGTTAGAGAGAAAAGACAGATCACCTGTAAAGGAAAACCTATCAGAATCACAGCAGATTTCTCAACACAAACAATGAAGTCAAGAAGAGCATGGGGTGAAGTATTTCAGATACTAAAGGAAAATCACTTCCAACCCAGACTGACATACCCTGCAAAACTGTCCTTCACAATGGATGGAAAAATAAGATACTTCCATGACAAAAAACAGCTGAAAAACTTCATGAACACCAAACCAACCCTACGAAGAATACTGAAACACATTCTAGATACACATAGGATAAAACTGCCAAGCAAGGCAGACAATTAAACAGAATGGAAAGCTAAAGACACAACAGCAGAAACTGTTTAATAAGATGTGGTTCCAGTTATTGATTCTGGGAAATATTTCCCTTGCAGTTTGATTCCTGGCCATGAATTATCTTCCTATCCCTATGTCTTTGAGATTTTTACCCACTCTGTTTTCCAGAAGATTTAGCATTTCTGTATTAATATTTAGATCTCTGATCCATTTAGATTTTAGGTTAGTACATGGTGATAGGCATGGGTCTAGTTTTAGTCTTCTGCATATGGATAGCCAGTTTTTCCAGCAACATTTGATAAAGAGACTGTCATTCTTCCAGCGAACATGTTTGGCCCCTTTATCAAAGATAAGGTGGTTGAGTGAGTTAGGATTATTCATCCCGACCAAGGGGGATTCATCCCAGGAATGCAGGGATGGTTCAGTATATGTAAATCAATGAATGTAATCCACCATATCAATAGAGCCAAAAGTAAGAGCCACATGATCATCTCTATAGATGCAGAAAAAGCTTTTGATAAGGTCCAACACTCATTCATGATAAGAACCTTACAGAGAATTGGAATAGATGGTCTTTACCCGAATATGTTAAAAACCATCTATGACAAACTGACAGTCACTAACTTATTAAATGGCTAAAATCTGAAAGCCTTTACCTTAAAATCAGGTACAAGTCATGTATGTCCCCTATCACCCCTCCTATTCAACATAGTACTGGAAATACTAGCCAGAGCAATTAGACAAGAGAAAGAAAGAAAAGGAGTAAAGATAGGAAAAGAGGAAGGTAAATTATCATTATTTGCAGGTGACATGATACTTTACATAGAAGACCCCCAAAACTCCATTGAAAGACTCCTAGATAAATAAATTCAGCAAGGTAGTTGGATACAAAGTCAATACTCAAAAATCGATAGCATTCCTATACACTAACAACAAAAATACTGAGAGAGAAGTAAGAGAAGCCACATCCTTCACACTAGCATCCAAAAAAATGAAATACTTAGGAATTAAACTCATGAAAGAAGTAACAGAGCTATACAAGGAAAATTATAATACCCTGAAACAGGAAATCAAAGAGGACCTCAGAAAATGGAAAGACATCCCCTGTTCATGGACATGAAGAAAAAACATTGTGAAAATGGCCATTCCCAAAACACAATCCCAATCAAAACACCACTAACATACCACATAGATCTAGAGAAATCATTCCTAAAATTCATCTGGAACCAGAAAAGACCTAGAAGAGCAAAAGCAATTCTAAGCAGAAAAGGCAAGGCAGGAGGAATCACAATCCCTGATTTGAAATTATACTACAAAGCTACAGTAATAAAATCAACATGGGACTGGAATAAAAACAGACCTGAAGATCAATGGAATAGATTGGAAGATACAACCACAACCACAAACTCACTCAACCAACTTATCTTTGATAAAGGGGCCAAACATGTTCACTGGAAGAATGACAGTATCTTCAACAAATGGTGCTGGAAAAATTGTCTATCCATATGCAGAAGACTAAAACTAGACCCATGCCTATCACCATGTACTAAACTAAAATCTAAATGGATCAAAGATCTAAGTCTTAAAACAGAAACACTAAATATGTTGGAAGACAAAGTAGGTAAAAACCTCGAAGATATAAGGGTAGGTAGAGAATTCATGAATAAGAATCAAACTACATGGGAAATACTTCCCAGAATCAATAACTGGGACCATATATTATTAAAGAGTTTCTGCACATCAAAAGAGATATGCAGCAGAGTGAAAAGAAAACCCACAAATTGGGAAAAAATCTTAATGGATTGTCCCTCAGAAAAAGGACTTCTGTCTAGAACTTATAAAGAATTAAATAAAATCAGACCCTCAAAATTCAAAGACCCAACCCAAAAGTGGGCATCTGAAATGAATACACAGTTTTCAGATGAAGAAATATGAATGGCAAATAAATACATGAAAAAATGTTCATCATCATTAGTCATTAGACAAATGCAAATTAAAAATACACTGAGATTCCATCTCACCCCAGAAAGAATGGCCAGGATAGAAAACACTACCAACAACAAGTGCTGGAGAGGCTGTGTGGAAAAAGGAACTCTTCTGCACTGTTGGTGGGAGTGCAGACTGGTGCACTCACTGTGGAGATCAGTTTGGAGATTCCTCAAAAAGCTGGGTATGGAAGTCCCATTTGACCCAGCTATTCCGCTTCTAGGCATATTCCCAGAAGAACTGAAAACATCATACCACAGTGATATATATGTGCACCCATGTTTATAGCAGCACAATTTGTAATAGCCAGATCTTGGAAACAACCTAAGTGCCCATCAACTAAGGAATAGATTAAAAAGTCATCATACTTTTATACAATGGAGTACTACTCAGCTATAAAGAATGATCACATTGAGATATTTATAAATAAATGGATATGACTTGAGACCATACTCATAAGCGAAATAAACCAAACTCATATGTGTATATACCATATAGTCTCCCTAGTATGAGAATTGGTAAGAGTATATAAGATTTTATGGTAATCATGATTCCCCATTTCATTGATTTGAAGACTTTCAATGTTTTCATTCATCAGTTAGAATGGTTTTATGCTGGTTTGTTTGAGTTTATTATGCATTATGGGATAAACAGTGGTTTTGAAGAAAACAAAACATTATTGCAGCCATTCCTGATTTAATATCATCTTCCTTAGAAGTCCTACCATGCTTCTACTCTGCTATTACCTTCGGTTCTATCATGTTGTGTCTTATTGGGATTTTAATATATGTGATAGTATAAACAAATAGTTTTATTCAAAATGAAATATTATAGTAGCTATTGATCATAGATATTTGGTTCAGAATGTCCTGTAATTCTTTCATTCTCTTGAATGGTTTTATATTATTGTGTTATGTTTGATAGTATTGTATCTGAAACTATACACAACTATCGCAGAGAAAGAGATATTTTGACAGCTACTGTTAATGTCCAGTTGTCTTATTGTAAAGCGTTGTGTTGCTTATGTTGTTCTGTTCTGATCTGCTTTGTTTTGCCCTCTTTTGTTTTATTTTCTTTAAAATAAAAATAAGTAATAAGAACTGTAGGAGTAATAAAACCCAAAATGCATAATTTCTACTGTAAAAAGGAGAGCAAAAGAAAGTGCTCTAAAGGATATAACTGCATGTATGTTTAAGTATGGAAGATAGATGACCATACTACTTTTGTTGTTAGATTGTTGAGCAGAACTGTTAATAGTCTCACTGTTTGAATGTCTACTTTGTATGCTTTAATTTTGTAACTTGAGCAACTATTTCCAAGATGACAGTATGTAACTTATCAACTAATGATTTCTTAGTGGGGTTTTTTTTTGTTCTTTTCTTTTTTTCCTTTGGAATTCTGTATTGTTGTTACCCTTTTTTTCTGTTTTGTTTGTTTTTTTCTCTTTCTAAATAAAATTTTTAAAAAAACTGTTACCACAGTTTGTCAGTTTCTAAATTGTGCTTGATGCTATTTTCACTCATAATTATACTACTTTAGCTAGGATGCCATATTGGTTGTAATCAGTTGTTTTCTTGCATAACAATACTGAGAAGCTCTGGGGCAATAACTTCAATACAGTACAAAACCAAAGCACTGGGGATGGAGCCAAACAGGTACTATTAATAGGGAAGGTAAGATATTAGGACAGACACACACCAAGAACCTCCTACACACAGAACACATCCTAAAGAACACAATTTCCCTATAGAGGCCTTGATACTAATGATAAAGTTACCTACTACAAAAATTACAAGGACTAACAAAGAAAACAAAATACAAACAATCAGAAATAAAAAATGACAAAACACAGAAGGAAAATGCAATCTCAGATCTCCAGCAACACAGAATAAGTCCAACAGACAACAAGATAGAGAAAAATGAAAGACACACATCAAACATTTCTGAAATGATAGCAATTGAAGTAAAGCAACACATCCATGAGGCTATAGACAAAATCAGATCAGAAATAATCTCTCAGGCAAAAAAGAAATAGCAACCATTATGAAGGAATTGTTCAGAAAATCTGTAGTTAACATATATTTTAAAAATAGAGGAGACTAATAAAATGATGTAAACCTAGTATGAACACTATAAGAAAAAAATAGAGGGACCATGCCCAGTGACCTTCTTTCAATTCGGAGAGTCAAGGCTGAATGAGGTGAGTAGCAGTGCACCAGCACTGGCCCGGGGAGAGTTTAAGTCCATCACTCCCAGCAGTGAATTGCCTGTTCAGCTCCTAAAACAATGGACTAGGCTTAGGAGGTTTCACAGGCTTGATTGGACAACATCCAGCGACCTTCGTCCAATCCGGGGAGCCAAGGGAGTGCTAGGTGAGTTCCAGCCTGCCAGCGCTGGCCCAGGGAGAGTTTAAGACCATCCCTCCCACCATGTACTAAACTAAAATCTAAATGGATCAAAGATCTAAATATTAAAACAGAAACACTAAATCTGCTGGAAGACAAAGTAGGTAAAAATCTTGAAGTCATAGGGGTAGGTAGACAATTCATGAAAAAGAAACAAACCGCATGGGAACTACTCTTCAGAATCAATAACTGGGAACACATCTTATTAAAGAGTTTCTGCATGTCGAAAAAGATCTCCATCACAGTGAAAAGAAAACCCACAAATTGGGAAAAAATCTTAGTGAACTGTCCCTCAAAGCACTTCTATCTAGAACTTATAAAGTATTAAAAAATAATCAGACCCTTGAAATTCAAAGACCCAATCCAAAAATGGGCATCTGAGATGAATACACAGTTCTCAGATGAAGAAATACAAATAGCAAATAAATACATGAAAAAATGTTCATCATCATTAGTCATTAGACAAATGCAAATTAAAACCACACTGAGATTCCATCTCATTCCAGAAAGAATGGCCAGAATAAAAAAATTACCAACAACAAATGCTGAAGAGTCTGCAGCAAAAAAGGAAGTCTTCTGCACTGTTGATGGGAGAGTAGACTGGTGCATCCAATGTGGAGGTCAGTCTGGAGATTCCTCAAAAAGCTGGGATTGGAAGTCCCATTTTATCCAACTATTCTACTTCTAGGCATATTCCCAGAAGAGCTGAAAACATCATACTTCTGTGATATATGTTCACCCATGTTTATAGCAGCACAATTTGTAATAGCCAGATCCTGGAAACAACCTAAGTGTCCATCAACTGAGGAATGGATAAAATTTGTGGTATTTCTGTACAATGGAGTACTACCCAGCTCTAAAGAGTGATCATACTGAGATATTTATAAATAAATGGATGCAACTTCAGACCATACTCATAAGCAAAATAAATCAAACTCACATGTATAAATACCATATATTCTCCCTAGTGTGAGAAATGGTAAGAGGACATATGATTTTGTGGTAATCATGATTTCCCATTACATATTTTGAAGCCTTTTAATATTTTCATTCATCAGTCAGAATAGTTTTATTCTATTTTGCTTGACTTTATTATGTGTGAAGGTATGAACAGCTGTTTTGAAGAAAAGAAGACATTATGGCAGCCATTTCACATTTACTATGGTCTTGCTTTGAAGTCCTGCCATGCTTTTATTCTTCTACTATCATTGGTTCTATCATGTTGTATCTTATTGGGATTTTAATATATGTGATAGTATAAACAATTTTTTATGGAAAATGAGATATTATAGTAGCCATTAATCATTTTCTGTTATTCAGTTCAGAATATCCTGTAATACTTTCATTCTTTGGAATGGTTTTATAATATTTTTTGTGTTTGATATTACTGTATTTGAAGCAATGCTCAACTATTTCCAAGAAAGAGACATTATGGTAGCTACTGTTAATATCCAGTGGTCTTGTTGTAAAGTGCTGTGTTACTTATGTTTTCTGTTCTGATCTGCTTTGTTCTGTCCCCTTTCGTTTTATTCTCTTTACTTTTTGTTTTTTAAATTTTATTTAAAGAGAAAAAAACAACCAGAAAAAAACAGAGAAATGGTAGCAAAAATACAGAAAAAAATAAAACACCCAAAAACAAACAGACAGACAAACAAACCCCCAAAACAACAATGATAACAAAAAAACCTAAGAAATCACCACTTGATACATCACATATTCCTAGCACTGGAAATAGTTTTTCAAGTTACAAAATTAAAGCATACAAGGTAGACATTCAAACAATGAGACTGTTAACAGTTCTGCTCAACATTATAACAAAAACAGTAGTATAGTCAGCTATCTTACACACTTAAACATAATTGCAATTATATCCTTTAGATCACTTTCTTTTCCTCTCTTTTTTACAGTAGCAAAAACACATTTTGGATTTTATTACTCCCACATTTCTTATTACTTTTTACACTAGAGAAACAATGTGATATTTATAAATATGATTCTTATTTATTTCACTAATGAGGATGGCCTCAAGTTGACTACATTTCCCTATGAAGGCCTCAAGATCAGCCTTTTTAATAGCTGAGTAATATTCAATTGTGTAAAAATACCACATCTTTTTCATCCACTCTATAGTTGATGGGAATCATGGTTGTTTCCAAGATTTAGCTATCACAAATTAGCCTGCTATAAACATAGGTGTACATATATCACTGTGATATGAACTTTTCAGTTCTTCTGGGAAAATACCCAGGAGGGGAATAGTTGGGTGGAATAGAGCTTCCATTCCTAGTCTTCTGAGAATTCTCCATATTGATTTCCATAGTGGTTGCACCAGTCTTCACTCACACCAACAGGGAAGAATTGTTCCTTTTTCCCCTGCAGCCTCACCAACATTTGGTATCAGTTGATTTCTTGATGGCAGCTATTCTTTCTGGTGTGAGATGAAATCTCAATGTTGTTTTAATTTGCATTTCTCAAATGACAAGTGATGGTGAACATTTCTTAATATATTTGTTTGACATTTGTATATCTTCATCTGAGAACTGTGTGTTCATCTCAGCTGCCCATTTTTGGAGAGGGTCTTTGAATTTGAGGGGCTTGATATTTTTCAATTCTTTATATGTTCTTGATATAAGTCCTTTGTCTGAGGGGTTGCTGGTTAAAATTCTTTCCCATTCTGTGGATTTTCTTTTCACTCTGATGGTGGTTTCTTTTGAGGTGCAGAAACTTTTCAATAATATGAGATCCCAGTTGTTGATTCTCTGAATTGTTTCCCATGCAGTTTGCCATTTATTCATGAACTCTCTACCCACCCCTATGCCTCCAAGATTTCTACCTAGCTTATCTTCTAGTAGATTTAGTGTTTCTGTTTTAATGTTTAGGTCTTTGATCCATTTAGGCTTTAATTTGGTGCTTGGTGATAGGTATGGATTTACTTCCATTCTTCTGCATGTGGAGAGCTAATTTTTCCAACACCATTTATTAAAGAGGCTATCCTTACTCCAGTGAACACGTTTAGCTCCTTTGTCTAATAGCAGGGGGCTGAGTGTCTTTGTATCTATGTTTCCATCTTCCAATCTGTGCCATTGATCCTCAGGTCTATTTCTTTGCCAGGACCACGCTGATTTTATCACTGTGGCTTTGTAGTACAGTTTCAAGTCAGGAATTGAGATGCCTCCTGCCTTGCCTTTATTTCCCAGAATTGCCTTTGCTATTCTAGTTTTCTTCTGGTTCCAAATGAATTTTAGGAGTGTTTCCTCTAGATCTGTGAGGCATGTCCATGGTATTTTGATTGGGATTGCACTAAATCTGTATAACAGTTTTGGGAGTATGGCCATTTTTACGATGTTGGTTCTTCCTAG